>JAOBRC010576454.1:0-11082 GCA_027575255.1 Scolionema suvaense
CGATGCTTTATCTCAAGAGAAACCACAAAATTTGTCACATCAGTGAGAAAAGGCAGATGCATGGTTAACCCTTCGCCAGTAACGACGTGCACACCAAAAGGGGTCTGATACAAGGTTGCCTGCCAATTGCGGTCGAATTTGGGTGTCTGGTTGTCTGTTTAAGTGGCTGGAATGGGTGACCCGGACACTACCATACTGTAGATGGGCTTTCAGTGGAGGATACAATGCTTAGGGCAATTTTGACACTTCCTGAAGCCCTGTACAATTGGAACTTGGCTGGCAGATAGAGAATAGGAGAATACGAAGATAATCATGTGTTCTGAACTTTGGGGCAAAAGAAGGACGGCTAGGGCATTTTACAGATCGGTTTGTAACTTAAAAATAGAGTAGTTTTGGTGACTTTACGGGTCTGTAAAATAGCCCCTGTTGATCAAAACACCACCAAACTTGGCAGACACATAAAGGCTATTCGGAACAATGTTCCTACCAAGGTAGAAGATGATTGGTGCTGTAGAACGGGAGATATCGACGAAAATCCTTTCGGCCAATCAGATTGCTCAGAAGTGCCCCTCAGACACAGGCCCATATTTCCAGTACCAAAAATGGTAGGATAGCGATTTTTGCGCAAAAAGGATTTTGGTGACATAAAAATCGGTTCGCCAGAAAAAAATTTCCGACATGGGAGTGGACATCCTCCCGCCCCCTCCTTCCCTTTACCGACGAAGGGTTAAATGCTCTATTTGTCGCAAAAGCCGTCTTTGTTATCACAACATTTCCTTTTTCCAGACAGGACCTGTCTTAAGATTACAGATCGCAAATCCATGGAAACACGAGTCATGGCGATGAGCATGGCCTGTTGTTGCATGCTTTCCAAACTAATGAACCACAAAAGATATTGTCATAAAAAGCAGTCACCGCATAAAATCTTCTCGTGAGTTTGAAACTTAGCTTCCTTGTATGAATTCTTTTCACACCATATTGCAAATAATTCATGGCTTCTTCTCTTTCTCATTCTCCGCAAAATCTTGCGTCTTAAGTGTGCTAATTGTCATGCAAATTCTGGCATTTATTTTCCCAACGCTGCAGCTTAGTTCAGTGGTCTTCATTTTAGATGGTATCTGATATTACTTTCCACCTAGCAGCAGCTGCCAAATCTCTATAACTTAGCCCTTCGTCGGTAACGCTAAAAACTAAGGTACGAACGGTATATAAAGGAAGGGGGTGTACACCTCCCTCCTTGAAAATGATACTTCCCTTACAGCTGTAAGGGAAAGTTTTGGTACGCATCACAAGGGGTTTACTGCAGGGTCGCATGCCAATTTTGGTCAAATTTGAGCGTGCGGTTGTCTGTTTAGGGGGCCCGGAACGGGTAACCGGATACTACCATGCTGTGGATGCATGGTATAAGGGCTCTCTGTGGAGGACGACGAATTGGTTAGAGCAATTTTGACACTTCCTGAAGCCCAATACAAATGCAACATGGCAGGCAGATAAAGAATACTAAGCTTAGTATGTATTCTAAATTTTTGGGGAAAAAGAAGGACGGCAAGAGTATTTTATAGACCAGTCTGTAAATTAAAAAATGGAGTATTTTTGGTGTCTTTTCGAGTATGTAAAATAGTCCATGAAATTCGAAACGTCACCAAACATGGCAGACACATTAAGGCCATTAGGAACAATGTTCCTGCCAAGTTAGAAGATGATTAGTAACGTAAAGTCAGAGATATTGACGAAAAACCTCTCGACCAATCAAATTGCTCAAAAATGCTGCTCAGATATGGGCCTATATTTCCAGTACCAAAAATGGTAGGATAGCCATTTTTTGCGCCAAAAGGTGCCCAAAAAGGATTTTAGTAACATAAAAATCGGCGCGCCACAAAGAAATTTCCTTCAGGGGGTGCACACCACCCCTTTACCAAAGAAGGGTTTAAAGGGGGCTGAGGTCAAAAATGAAATTTCAATAGGTGAAACATGACTTCAGGTTTTTATTTCACGATGAAAACTCATTGACTTTTCTAGATATCCCGTCGTAAAGTCCAGCAGCTACCATCTTGATTTTTGATGATGTCATATGGGTTCGTTTCCAAGCATTGCCATTTTCTTTTACTCAATGGCTATGCTTAATTTTTCAAGTCGATCTGCTACATATCATCAGATTTTGTTAAAAAATGAAAGAGTGACTCTGTCAACAAAATTTAATATAGAGTATTTTGGTAATCAAGTTTGGATACCCACATGACATCTTGCATAATTAGCGGCAAGATGGTAGCTACGCAACTTTAGATCTCAATACCTCCAAAACTACTACAGCTTTTGTCATGAAACAAAAACCTGGATGTCTTTTTTTAAAAAGCTCTCCCATCCACTAGAATTTCATTTTTGAGAACCAAACACTCAAAAATCTTCGTTCAGAGCAAGCCGCTAGATTTGAATTTTCCAAAGAAAATCTTCCATTGTACGTAAACGATCTTGAAAGACGACTTTTTGCAAGATCTTAGACTAGAAAGTGTCTCTGAATCTTACCAACTACTTACATCTGGCACAATACGCTGACACCGATGGATTAAGAGCAGAACGAGAGAGAGAGAAAGACTTTCTGGTTGTCATTGCACAGCATCTGTGGCCCTTTTGCGGGATTTGAATGAAGAGACTTATCAAGTCTAGCAAGATCTTTGATCTCACTAGCATCATAGATGTCTAGCACTCAAAACTTTCGGAAAGACAGCTATCAGGAGTGAAGTCAAAAATATACAAAAAATTGCCAGATGAATTGCACATGCAAAGATTCTCTGGAGTGCCGTATTTTTTCCAGCGAACAAAGGAAAATAAAGTATCAACTAAGACGGATAAAGCCATCAACGACAAAACTTAGCATGATTCTCAGAAAGATTTTATTAAAGCAACGTTTTTTTTGTGTTTGATGTTTAGTTAACAATTGCACATGTGAATGTTCAACACGTCAAATTTTCAAGATCACTTGAATAAAAATAAATGCTGCCAGACTGGCCACTAACAATGAAAATGAATAAATAAAAAGCAGTTTTTGGACAAACTTTTTCCACCTCTGTGCCATTTTTAGATGCCTACAGGGCCTACAGTGTTACATAAGCTCAATAGCAGCTGTTTACACTCTGGTATAAAAAAGCTTACAAAAGCGAGCCGATCTCCCGCCTACATGATTTTTTACATAAGAGCGTTCATTTTGAGAGGAAACTTTCTTGTTTTACCTTTGACATTCCTAACTTTTAATACAGAGTTTGGTGTTTCAACGCCTTACGTTCGCATAAACTTACCTTAATTCACTCAAATTTCGCGCAAGTTTTATTTTCGCGTATTTAATGTTCGCGCAGGGCTGTTGCACGAAAATCTAATTTTAGCGCAGAAGGACAAAGCTCGAACTTTGTGTGCATGCTTAGTCCAGAAAAGTAGACTGATTTACTTAAAAAAACAGCCCACAAATAGGTACTCATGTGCAGATGTGATTTGGCTACCCAATTTCCCTCTGCTCCTTTCAACTTTTCCGCAGGTCCCCAGTATTGCAAGGCGACGAAAAGACAAGACAAACATAGCTGAAAAATCAGGCCGGGTGATCAAGTAATCTTGAGCTTGTGTTTTTGCCTTTTGTAAATAGTCACTTTCTGATTAGTCCGAAATTGCGAATGCTTTTCGCACAATTCAATTTTCACGAACCCCCCTTAATGAAAATTTTCGCGCAAATTGTATTTGCGCGAAAAATAGTTATATTCACGCAATCCATTAGTCGCGCATCGGCTTGTAGCGAAAATTAGATGTACCCGAAATTTGAGTGAATTAAGGTAGTTCTTGTAGAAAAAAACGAGTTAATGGAAAGGCCAATAAATATCGGGGGAGAGAAACAATCAAAATACGAACCAAGTAAGAATACAATCCGTTTCGATCTTTAAGTCCGAAGAATGGTTGGACTTCTTTCGATCTTGAAGTCGTACACCAGTGTCACATTCTTTTATGAAGTGACTTGAAATCGCATTTCGTGAGAAATAAAGTTTTCTATGATAGATGTATCACCAACAATTCGGTATCATAATAGATTCCTCCTCTGTTGACTTTTCTGGGTGAGGATTTGAAAATGCCTATAGAGCCTAAAATCTGTTACCAAACAGCATTGTTCTTGAACCTTCACACACTTACGCGCACCGAGGTGAAAAAATTTGAGTTTGGCAGAAGCAAAGTGATGGGGTCATCATTTTCAGAACCATTGGACCATGGATACATCATAAAACAACATTCATCCATGGCTAGACATGAGAAGCAAGAGTTACACAAATACATGGTATCAACTTACATAAATATTCCACAACTGTTCAACTGATAAGGCCAACAAAAACAGACTACCATTCAGAACATAGTTCAGCACAAATACTGACATACGCTGCCTGACCTGGGGCTTACACAGGACAGGATTCAAAGAATTATGCGTTGGGACAATACAATCAGGCAGCATAGTCATACCACGAGTGTGAATAGAGGTAAATAGCATGGGCGGATTACGTCAATAGGAATGATTCAGATGGTGTATGACATTGATGTTCCGATGCACTTAAACCTAGATCATGCTGGTAAAAAATATTCCGGTACAAAATGTGGAGAGGCAATGCACATGAGCTTATTCCTATATTGCATAGCGTAAGCTTTCGAATGAGTGAATGGGAACACACTTGATGTGGAAGAGAATGAAAATTCACTACGTCCAATGACTTTGCACAACGAAGTCCCTGTTTTGTGCATACGAAATCTCGCTTGTATTGTGTTGCAGTTTCATTTAAAAAATTTACAGGTATAATGATATATATTTCGTATTATAACATTGAATTTTTACTAAACGTCGGGTCGTAAAAAAAATTTAATGATATCTCAACTTAAATTTATTTTCAAATCCAAAGCAACGTTCTAATATCTACGTCCAGTAAGAAATTCCAAAACAGCCAAAATCTTTTGTCCAAGCTAAGTCCCTCAAAGCAATTTTGAAGCTCTATAGAAACAATATTTTATCATTTAGACAAAGAAATGCTGCTTAGTTTGAGAACATTACTTTTACAAATTTCAGATATTTAAACGAAAAGAGCAAACACCATCAATAAACGAACCCGCAAGAAGGCGGAAGAGAAAAGCAGCTTCATCGGTAACGCTAAAAACCAGGGTACGAACGGTAAAGGAGGATGGGGGGGGGCAACCCCTCTTCAAAAATAATACTTCCCTTAGAGCTGTAGGATAATTTTTTGTACACACCAAAAGGGGTCTAATGCAAGGTTGCACGCCAATTTAGGTTAAATTCGGGTGTCCAGTTGTCTGTTTAGAGGGCAAGAAGAGGTGACCGGACACTACCATACTGTAGATGCATGGTATGGTATAGTATGGTATGGTATAGTATAGTATAGTATGGTATGGTATGGTATGATATGGTATGATATGGTATGGTATGGTATGGTATGGTATGATATGATATGGTATGGTATGGTATGGCATGATATGGTATGATATGGTATGGTATGGTATGGTATGGTATGATATGGTATGGTATGGTATGATATGGTATGGTATGGTATGATATGGTATGATATGGTATGATATGGTATGGTATGGTATGGTATGATATGGTATGGTATGGTATGATATGGTATGATATGGTATGGTCTGGTATGATATGGTATGGTATGGTATGGTATGATATGATATGGTATGGTATGGTATGGTATGATATGATATGGTATGATATGGTATGGTATGGTATAGTATGGTATGATATGGTATGGTATGGTATGATATGGTATGATATGGTATGATATGGTATGGTATGGTATGGTACGATATGATATGGTATGGTATGGTATGGTATGATATGATATGATATGGTATGATATGGTATGATATGGTATGATATGGTATGGTATGGTATGATATGGTATGGTATGGTATGATATGGAATGGTACGCTGTGGGGGTCACATTGGTTAGGGCAATTTTGAGGTACACTTCCTGTATGTAGCCCAATACAAATAAAACTTCACAAGCAGTTAGAGATAAAAAGCAAGTTTACTATGTATTCCAAGCTGCGGGGCAAAAGAAGGACAGCTAGGGTATTTTACAGACCAGTCTGTAAATTAAAAAGTAAAGTCATTTTAATGACTTTTTGGATATGTAAAATACCCCTAATAATCGAACGTAACCAAACCTGGCAGACACATTGAGGCTATTCGGAACAATGTTTCTGCCAAGTTAGAACATAATTAGTGCTGTAGAACGAGAAATATCAACGAAAACGTCCTTGGCCAATCAGATTGCTCAAAAGTGCCCCTTAGACATGGACCATATTTCCATTACTAAAAATGGCAGGATCGCGATTTTTGCGCCAAAAGGTTTTTAGTAACATAGAAATCAGCCTACCTTCGGCGCGCAAGAAAAAAATGTGTATACCCCCCTCCCTTTATTGACGAAGGGTTAAGGTACTAAATTCTTGTGATCAAGATACCTTAATTAAGTTTCCTGCGGGAACCGTGTTGAGAAGGAAACTGTTTTCTTGACGGTTCTTGTTCGAGAGAAAGAAAGGATTCGCACCAGGTTTGAACATCATAATTTATTCATAAATTATAACCAATCAGGTTTCGCGCATTTGATGCCCTTCATCAAAAACGTGTTACAATATAGCCCAAGGTCCAGCCTCGGAGCTTCCTCGGCGGTTCAAGTGCTCATCACCTCCTATGGTTGCTGAATTTTTTTTTTTTTAAACCGGTAATATAGGTGTGCGTTTTGATGTACATGTAACTAAACTGATTATGGAAGAATCTTGTGGATATTCTGTTTTTCTCGGCATGAGATTAATTGAGTAGTTTGATAGTGGACTATAGGCTAACCTTGTCATTCTCTTTTTCTTTTCACGCATCAACATCAACAACGCCGGGCGGACAGACGGATGAGCAGGACAAGGCAGCACGTCCTACGTAGGTCTCAAGCTCCGAGAGAAAAGTCGCGGGTGCTGCATGCCTCGGAGTTAGACGGTTCCTCCTACAAATTTCGGCCCAATGAGGGGGTTTTACGTTGGCGGCAATACTGATGCAATAAACTGGTCGTGCTGAGATTTCTTTGTTTCGGAACGTCTGATCAATTTACTACATAAATTAGTCACATGTAAGGTGATCCTTCGGTGGTAAGCACTTCTATCCGGCCAAATACCAAATACACCGAGACAAATATTATTTGTTGTTGTCTTTCTCTTCTCGAGAACGATTAGTCAAGAATTGCAGAATTCCATTCAATCCCCACTGAACTGCTACTTTCAGGTCAGAAACTTTTGCAGGAAGAAATTTTCGCGATTTCGCGATTTCCGGCTCAATTCGCGAAAGTTTATTCCCGCAAAATATCCAGAATTTATAAAATCGTAGTTTTCCTCACAACTCAATGTGTTTTATTTATTCGATAGAAAACTACCGCAAGTATTGCGAGTAATGCCAATGCTAGTAACAGAAGTACAAAATCAGTTTTCTTTGTCATATTTTAGCTTTCCCGCGAAAGTATTTTTCCTGCGAAAATTTAGAAAAAGACCTACTTTATACGGAGAAACGTTTGCGAGAGAAACTTTCGTAAGGCCCCGAAAACTTGCGAAATTTTTTTGATAAACTTTCGCGAATCAGCAACTCTCAAAAAATTCGCGAGGTAAACTTTCGCGAAAAGAAAGCATTTTGGGAGTTTGAAAGGTCCTAGACCACCCTTATCCCCACCTAAAATGAACATTGACTGCGTAAACTTTCGTGAAATCGTGTTTTGGAAAAAATTCGCAAGATAAATTTTCGCGTGCACACGTTTCTTAACATTTTTTGGGGGATAAACTTTCGCGAATCGGCCCAAATTCGCGAAATTCACGAAAGTTTCTCCGAATAAAGTATTCGCGAAAGATTTTTCCCTCAAACATATTTACAAAGGCGTGAAGTCACGTCTAAAATTAGTATCAGATTACAACTTTTTTTTGTATTTCTGAACTGCTTGGTAACTTTTAGGACAAGTCACCAAGTTTCAGGGTCATAAGTACTTCTTGAAATATTCAATAAAGTTCATAGGCGCGAGCCTTCTAGGTTCCCCCAACCTTTGTATTGTTAAATGATACTTTTTTTCACTCATAAAATCCCAGTATTATTAGTGAGGTTTCGAATGCTAAATCTGCGACGGTAACGTTACAGTAGTATCATCGCCACAGTTTTTTTGCAACTAAGATTCGAGTGTTCTCAGGAGAACCCGCAGTTCTCGTCATTTCGCAACGTAGATTTTTCAAAACAACGTCGCAGAAATCAAGCACAACGTTTGAGAAATCTGACAGAGCGTGTGAACAGAGTGCTTACACAAACTGGCATTGTGACATTGACATCGAATTTCAATTATTTTTTCGAAGAAACTCTCGAAAATTCCCCGAATCTGGGCATATTCGTGAAAGTTTATCTCGCGAAAATGTTTAGAAACGTCAGTAGAAAGTTTACCTCGCGAATTTTTCGCAAAACACGATTTCACGCAAGTTTTTCTCGGCCAATGTGCATTTTAAGTGGCGATAAAGCAGGTTTAAAACCTTGCAAAACTCTAAAAATGCTTCCTTCTCGCGAATTTTTTGAGATTTACTGATTCGCGAAAGTTTATCCAAATCATTTCACGAGTTTTCGACCTCGTGCAAGTTTCTCTCCCGAAAGTTTCTCCAAATAAAGAAATCGATTCAAATATCGCATTGTAGATTCGTTCTCTGCTCATCGCTTCACTATCACCATAGACCAGTGCCAGGTTTTACTGAGCCCCTACCCGCCTTAGCCTTCAGGCACATCGCGTTTGCCAGTAGCAGACGGTGAGACTCGAACCCTCGACCTTGTGTGCACAAGGCGACCGCGCTACCAATGAGCCACTCCAGAGTCCTACAGGTTAAGGCGGATATTGGCTGCTCATTTCTCTGCGTGCAGCTACTCTGTGGTTGCCACCAAATATCGCAAATATCGCAGTTACCTTACTCATTGCGAAATTCGCTCTATTCTAAATTTAAAAATACAGCAAATTTCAGAGTGCGCGAATTGCTTGTATGTTTTGTTGTCCGTAATCCATAAATTTGAGAGAATTAACTGTTTCACGCTTGCTCGTTGGTCAGTTGCAGTCATCTAAAATCCTATCTGTTCTATTCAAGTGATGAAATAAAGAACAGTTACTAAACGTGTAAGTCAAACCTCTTCGACTTGTGCACATAATAAAATGGTATCTAGGAAAAAGTCATCAGTCGATTATCTTACAAGTCTTCATAGTCAACAATTTTATTTCTTGCAATGTTATCTTTTCGAATGGTAAGCCTTTAAAACATTTTCTACAAGTCTACAATGCTCCGAATAGTTTTGGAATTGAGTCTCGTCAAACTTTTTTGTAATAAGTATATATTTTCTACCGAATTTCAGAAGCATTAAAAAATGCCTTCAAAGGATACTACAATCTGAATAAATCAGCATTCGCTTTCCGAAGTAAGAAAAGAACCCTGAACCAGAGATGGGCTCTCATAAACAAGCTCATTGAGGAGTTCAGCCTGAGATTTGCAAACATAAACAACTCTTCTTACTCTCCCTGTTAACAAGGTAGAAGCATGTCTATGATATAGACAGTGAGGACATAATTTGGGTGTGGAAAACTCTCGATACTCTTCATGTGACATATACATGAATACGATCATTTCAAGGGGAATTTCTATGTAGAGGTTTTCTTTATTTGGACTATTTGAATGTCTTTTTGACAAAACAAATAATGCGCGAATTTGAAAGTGCGTAAAAAGGTATCTCCGTCATGCGCGAAATTGAAATGCGCGAAATTGACCGTGCGCGAATAGTACACCTGAGCCAATTTCGCAATGAGTAAGGTACACAGAAAGCACTTTGACAGTCCGACATTAGTTCATTTCGCGATGTTTTCGAAATAGCAGATGGTACAAAGCAACTTACCTCGGAATACTGCACTTGACCTTTTATAGAAGAAAGTGCTGGGTTCAGCCCAGGAACAACTTGTCCTATGCTTGAGACTTCGATACTCTATGCCTGACCAGCTGACCACGCTTTCCAATTGAGGAGATCTTGTTGACATCGATGGAATGATATTCGTAAACATAACGATTTGTTTTCATTCGTCGAAGAAACAAACGCCATAATCGAACAAATATTCTTGCAGTTTGATTGGCCGGCATGTTCGATTGCGACGAAGGCGTCTCGCAAAGTTGACTCCAGATTTGCGTTTCCCCGGTTCTGCTTACGTCAACGGGTCAACTATAGTGCAGGAGGAATTGTGCTGATTTCAGGTTCCGCTCGAATTAGAGGTTAGAAGCACAGATGCTGCATAAAGTTAAGGTGCAATACATGCAGATGAGAAAAAAGTATGTTTCCAATTTTTTTATGGCCCTGAGGGGTATTTCGCAGACCAGATTCTAATGACGTCATCAGTCGATAAGTTCACAACTGTTCAACAGCATGATGAGCAACAATATACAATCTACGATTGCTTTCCATTGTACTTCAAGCCTCAAACATTTTACAGAAAAAGAATATATTAAGTAGATAAAGTTAAACACGTTGAAACATACTGGTCTGCAAATTACTCACCTAGTAGCCCTTTTCAAATGGGCTTTTTTATAGGTAGTAAACAGAGCCGTATAAGCAAACTATAATAGCTACAAACGTAAGCTTTGGTACGGATACAGCTGTGAGTGTTTACTTTCTAAAACAACATTCTTCTGCCATTCCATGTAAGCACAAATTTTGCAGATGTCAGCAAATTTGCTGAAAAATTAGCTAATACTGTCCTATAACTCTGCCAATTGTGCTTTACATCAAATCGGAACCACTAAGTGAGACATTTGACCACTCATTTCATGCCTACTATTAGGTGTTTCTGGGAAATTAATCAATTCGGTAATTGTAGGTAGAATACTTCTTTCCAGGTGTTACTATTTACGAAGTGTACTTCTTTTTTCATTATAGTTTATAATGGAAAAAGGGCAGTTTTGAATCAAAGCAGCTGTTGCATCAAATTTGGGTAAAATGTGTTTCGGACA
>JAOBRC010576565.1:0-11080 GCA_027575255.1 Scolionema suvaense
GCAATTAATTACCCAAGCAAAGACATCGATGAAGAACTTCAGCGAACACCACTGGGAAACGGCAGGCGTTCGTCGGCCAACGGATTTAAAATTTGCGGCGTTCGCCTAGGATATAAAACTAGAATTCTGCGTTCGTAGGAACGCACGAACGCGTACTTGTTGCACCCGGATACTAATATACAATCTCCCTGGCTCTCTCTCCCTCCCTTCAACAATGTTGCTAATCTACGGGCATGAAACTACACTCATGTTGTTTGCCCGTTAATTTTTTGTGAGAAACAAAGACTAGCGAGAGACAGTTCTAAAACCTTTCAATGACATCAGAATAATAAAGTTCTTTCAAGATTTCAACAATTTGTTTCATGGAAGTTATTGCACCGTAATATATAGGCTGAATTGACTTTCTGCTTTGTGTCCAGAGGTGCCTAAATAAGGGTAATGGTTTTTGTGTGGTTTACCATATCCAGTTGATAAACACAAATTGACACTTTCCCATGTACTTAAATGTCTAATAACAGATGAATTTTATTTGTCCTTTTGAGATGAAAGGCTGTACCTGTCATCTATGTAAGTATGTTTGGTTTCCAATTAATCTTGTTCACAACTTGTGACAGGATTTTGTACTTTGTTTCCTGTGCGACTGTTTGTTTCGCAAGTTTATTGCTAATATCTCTAGTAGTGTTGATGTTAAACCGTATCTGGTGCTGGGAGATTAGCATGCTTATAAACTTTGTGCAATCCTTTAGACAGCTTATTCTCTGATTAGAGATACTGTAATTCTATCTGCAGAAACAGATAAATTTTTTATTCTCTTCACAATTCAGTTGCTAGGTTATGCATGGAAATAGATCTTGCTCCAATTTATGTCTTTGTTGACCGTCAGTTTTCCCTGTGAACCTTTCCTCTTTTTATGGATATAAGCAGCTGCTTTTGAAGCTAAGGCCAATATGTATCATAATTATTTAGTTCTACAAAGCTGCTGTTGGTGTAGGCATCTTTTCGGTCTACTATAATGACTAGGTGTCCAAATTTTTAGATACATATCTATGTAATTCTAGTTGCACAATTGTCTGTAGTTGCTGTGTTATTGTGCTTTCTTACCTTACTACTTTTCTTGCTATTTGGCTTTCGTTTTTACTGTTCCTCTTTGTAGTGTTTTATTGCATAGGTGATCTGTCTCCTTCATTTAAACTAAAACTCCACCAAAATATAAGTGACTCTCATATCGAAGACTTTAACGAGAGCTCATAATTGATCTGCATCATTTCATGATGCCTATTCCACAATTCTAGAAATACCGTAATGCTTTGATTAAACGTCCCCTTCTTTTAAATGCCCCCTCGAATAAACGCCCCCTCTTTTTCAGGAGATTTTTCAATTAATGCCCCCCTCTATTAAACACCCTCCTCGAGATATTAGAGATACACTAACTAACACATGGAAAACTACGACCACTACGTTATTACTCCATTTTGGGGGCTTTTATTTCTTGTAAGTATATGGAAGCATGAAAAAGATGATATTATTTACGATGATATTTACGTGTAATCTAGTGTATATTTCGTTCATATATAAAGTTCATACGTAAGAAAAAAATAAGAATTTCATAGAAATGTAATAGACGCTCCCTCTTTTAAACGCGTCCCTCGAATAAGCGCCTCCCTAAAAAGTCCAAAAATTTAATAAACGCCCCGGGCGTTTAATCGAAGCATTACGATATGCCTACTTTTACATTATTTCATTCTATAAGATCAGATTCATTTATTATTCGTGGCTTACAGTGATATTCTGTGTAGCTAGTGCAGTTCACATTCTAGCCGCTTGTGGCGGCATAGCATTGCGTGAGAGACAATGGATGTGTCTTTCATCCCATGAAACTAAGGTCTGCTCTGGCAGAACTTCCAGTAAGTTCTGTTCTCACCTAATGTGCTCTGAGGAACGAATTGCAGATGGAAGAGGCTGGGGCTAGACTATTCATTTGTATACATGAAATTTGTTTTAGCATTCTTGACAGTATTAGCCCGTTTTTGGACTTTCGCTCCAGCAAAAGAGTCCTATCAAATGAGGTCCATCCGTCCTTCTTTCCTTTTGTCCATCATTAGTGCATTTTCCTGGAGCACTCATGAGATTTTTCTGTCATTTGGAATGAAATTCAAAATCAGTAATCGAAAGAAAGTGATGAAGCCAAAATTTCTTGAAATTTTTTTGTTTGGATTGCAAGTGGTAATTTATGGCCCTCCAAATGGCAATTTTTATGGGTCTTTCAAAATACTTGAAGATCAATTACTTTTTTGTAATTTTTGGTGTCAAGCTTCGGAGGAATAGTTATGTTGGGAGCAATGTGTCATATCTGGGGAAACTCTCGTTCGGATTATGGCTGCGTGGCAATTAACGCTTAAAACTTTCTATTTTGAGAGTTTTCTCAAATTATTTGAAGAGCACTTCATCAGGTTCTTGTCATTTTTGGGGTGAGTATTTTAGGCAGCTGTAGTTATGTTGTGAGCCACGTCTGGACGGACTGTTGATGGACTTGAAGGTGACAATATACTTATAAAACTGGCCATTTTTAGTTGTTTTTTTTGTTGAAAATTCTTCAAGAACACGTCATTAGTGTTTTGTGGCATGAATCTCAAGGGCAACACTACTAATATTACTGTTCATGCCGTTTTGGTTGCTATACTATTGACAAACTCGTGATCAAGAGTATTATTATCCCACTCTGATAATGTTCATATCTTTGTTTCTCTTATGTGGTCCGAATTGTAAAGAGACAATGATGGTGGTCCTTTGATTCTGTTTACTTGTTGTCATTGAAACGCTGTTGGGCACTAACAAACATCTATCTATGTACATATTAATTTCCCCCTTTATTCCTTTGTTCTACCATTGGAAATTGAAAGGTTTTTGTGATTTCTGACGCAAATAAATTGTTTTAATCCTTGACTTTGATTACAAATCTGATTCACCAAAAAATATAGATTTTTGAAACTTAGGCAGTCTTAATTGTAAGTAAAATTGCAGCCAGATGATGGTTGCACGCCTGAGGCGTGAATTTTACACTGGCGACGAATCCCTTTAAAGTGTGCAATTGGTACACACCAAAATATTCCTAGGCGCATGTGGACACATGCAGAGCTTTCTAAATTCTAAATCTAGGAGTACGAAAATACGTTCGCCTCGATGCCACATATGGCGCACGCGTGCACCATACAGCTGTAACATTTTTCTCGCAGACAGGGACTGCCGACATGCCTTCTCTTTCAGTCATATTTGTTTAAGTTGCGTGCATGGCCTATACTTCATAATGGAGATTTACTGCATTGTATCTTTTCCTCGACAAAACGTTCAGTCCTGGAGCTATTTGGTAGCCAAGAATATTCACAGGATATTCTTTCTCAGTCACTTGAATTATAATTTTATTACAATAAAACAAGAATTGTGCAACTGGGGAAGAGGACAACGGAATTAGAGGAGGGGGCGAAATTGAAGTATGGTGCACGAATATTTGTGCCCCTCAATCAGGGATATGGTGCACGTATGGGGCACGTTACGAGCGTGCGCCTAATTTAAAATGCCCTGACATGTGTGTGCATTGCACGCCTCTCATGGAAAAGACTACTTAGACAGGAAAAGTATGTGCAGTGTAGACCAAGTTGATATCTGCAGGCTATCACCTTTGTATGTGCTGACTTAGGCAAGTCATTCCTACTTGGAGAAAAACATCTCTGCCTCTTAAATAAAACCCAGGTTTGTTTGTATTAACATGATCATAAATCAGTGTACATGATTTTGATTGACTGGCTACCTTGAACAACTGCTCACATCATTTAAAAGTTGTCACCGTGAAGTCACTTTCCCAATATGAGCTGGGATTTCTCATGGAAGTACATCCTATATTTAATTGATTGACATGTTTCGCTATGGTGATAACTGGAGCTCCTGAAGGCATGCCATAATTAGCTTGTTGGTCTGTCTGTCCACTGTCCATCTGGCAGTTATCTAACTTTGTACCTGCATTTAGACCTTCTGAGGATATTACTTATTATACGGGATGGAAGAAAACTTTCAGCATATTAGGGGCATCTTGAAAACAATTGCTCACACCAGTATTATGTAAGGATCCAGTTAAGTGTGATCAACATTTAATCGATAAATCCCATAAACATGGTACTGTTACCCTTGTGTGACTTGTCTTGTGAGTGGTCTTTTATAGTTATGGCAATTTCATTGATCACTTAATTTTCACTTGTTTATTTTTGCTACCACTGGATACTGTTCTTAAGTAATGACATGTGCATCTCAAGGGCTTTCCATAAATAATCCTTTGAACCCTTTGAGATTTTGGTCTCTGCAGCAGGAGGTGCCATGGAATCTGTATGTCATGATTTTGCACAGTGGTGATAACATGTACATCTCAAGGACTTTCCATAAATCATTGACACATAGATAAAATTTCAACCCTGCCACTGGGCTCTAGCAGGAGGAGCTTGGGCACAATATGCCATGGAATCTGTTCGTTGCAATTTTCGGCAATAGTGATCATAAACTAATTCTCCACAAGACTGAAAGTCTCATATGAATGTGCATATACTACCTGGTGCTGAGTTTCATCCTGCCATTTTCTGTTGAGGGCTTGTTTTTGGCTCCGAATTGAGGTCTTACCTCATTGAGAGAAGAGTTGCATCATGAGCTCCGATGTTCTTGGCACCTCTAAACGTTCTTATTGTATACAATTGCTTGTATTCTGAAACATGCTAGTTCATCATTTCTATTGGACTATGTACCATCAGATCACTTCTACAACTAAATTAAGATGAATCTGCTCAGTTGAACGTTTAGGTATCAATACCCTTCCAAGCACATTGTTTTGTTGTGAGAAAATTTGTCTGGCTCTTCAATGACCTCAGGAAGTCAATGATCAATCCGAGATAAAAACAGAATCTTGAACGAGCAACAAATTTTCTGTCCTTCTGTCAAGAGTTTTTTTGTACACTTTATCTGAGAGCTCTGTTTTGTTGTTATTTGCTGATATCTCCTGAAGCGATAAACCTTTCGGGCTGAATTTTCGTGACTTTTCTGGAAATTTAGTGTTTGTTCGATCAATTGCCATTTTTTCGAAATTTGGACACCTTCACCCTCAAATTTAGACATTTTTTTCTCAGATCACCACAAAAGTGCATAGAATGTTCATGATATGAGCTTGAAACCATCATTCGGAATCATTTCAAAGTTTGCATTGTGGCTTTTGATAGATTTCGAGTTTTCTCAGATTTTGGACCTATTTTTGGAAAATTGCTATTTTTTGCTCTAAATGGCAATGTGGTCAACAATTGATGATGTCAGCAGTTTTACACTATGGCAAATTGTTCTTTATATGCATAATGTTTGTGCTAAATTTCATTAGTGTAGCTAAATCAGTCTAAAAATTCTGGAGGGCGATCTCAGAGCCCCCACCCAGAGTGGGAGGACCCCCCTGAAAGACCTAGGAGATAGGGAAGTGACACAGAATGTCCCCAGTTTAATGCCTCCCATTCACTCTCCTTTCAAAGTTAAGCCTTGCTTGCTTCATGTAATTCTTTGATTCAAGCCCTTGTCCTTTAGGTAAAAAGTTAAGCTATAATGTTATGTGCATACAACTTCTGTACCCCTGTTATTTATGATATTGATTTCCAATTTTCAAAAAGAAAACAAATTTAGGGCAGCTTTTTGGCATGTCGCAAGTGTACACAGAGCACAGAGTGCAAGATGAAAGAGTCAGGACCTATTTTTCCGGTAATGTTTATTAAGTCGATGTCTTAGTTAGCGATGTTGATTCGAAAGATATATCAGAAAATTTGAAAGTTTTGAAAAAAATGTATGCTTAAAAATCGGGCTTTCATTGGCAGAGATGTGGTAATGCACTCCTAAGATACTGCCTCAAACTGCCAAGCAAAAACTTTGTGCATGTTGATGGATCTAACTCTATATTTTCTTGGTTCTAGGTTCCCCAGAGGCGGGTTTCTCATGATTTCAAGACTTGTACTGTGAATCATCATACGCCACTCGTTTGTGCATTTTGTGAAGATATTATATGGAGTTGTGCAAAGATATGCAAAGGTCGGTGTCTCATTTGTATATAGTCATTACACTCGTCCCAAAGTTCCCATAAGCGAGGGATAACGAAGTGGTTGTTCTGTATGGCCAAACCTACTCACATCTACTCTTCCTAGTGTAGCATGTTTGAAGATATTAGATGACAAAACATAATTTGCTGGCACTTGTTGTATTCTATACCTGCTCTGTTTAGATGCTTCTACAGTTGCTCAAAAAAATTTAACTGTTCTGGTGTCTCTGACTCTTTCTGCAGCTACAATCAACCATTAGAACCATCTGAATTGTGTGTCTCTTACTTTTGAATTGCTCCCTCTACAGTATGTGCCTGATTCTCTTACCCACCATATCCACTTTTATGTAAGAGATGTTCTGAAGGACCGAACCAAGTTCTGTGGAAAACATTTCCTGTGACCAAAGGCATATCTGATGGATTGATCAATATTTCATACACTGCTATGAAGCCTCTATATGATCTCAAAGATGCCTCTTCTATGCTTCAATGGGACTTTGCTGACTCCGTATTGGACCTTGATTAAGTTCGTTTCTGGTCAGCAATTACCTAATTAGCGGAGAGTTTTTCTTGCTCAGTGTGTGTGCAAAGAGATCTCAAGTACGTGGATGAATGAATGCCAGGAGTTATGTGATTGCTCTAAGCATGCTGGACAGCCTACTGTACGCTGTACTGGAGTGTTAGTGTGAATGTTTGCTTTTTGTTTCATTGAAGTTATACAATTTTCCTGTTTCTGATGTTATCAGTGATCAAGACGAGGTTGGTTAATCCTCCTTTGGACTTGGAGAGGCAGTTAAACCTTATTTTATCCAGCCAGTTCAGAAACTTCATACTTTGTTGTTGTAATCAAGCATTGATTTAAGGGCTTTGTTTTTGCTTTTTCTGGGTGAGCTATGAGGTTAGCAAGCTTATTACATAATGAAATCAGGAGAAATAGTCACAAGTTCTTTTTTCGATAGGCAAAATTGTGAATTGTGTTAAAATATGTGCTCTGCACTGAAACAGCTTGGTCCATCAAAATCTGGTACATGAACCCTTATCAGAGAATTCTAGTGGAGATGGGTAGTAGAGGATAGCGGTGATAGTGAATTGAGCTCATTTTGACTAATTTTCACTTCTGGTTTTTGTGTGGCTGGCTTGATTCAAATGTCACGAGATTTACCTCATGAGGTCTGATTAAATTTTTCATTACAATTTCATATATAGAACAGTACGCTAAGACATACCTATGCCAGGAAAGAAACCAGCCCCTACAATTAAAATTTACATCACCAGCAACCCTATTCATGATACTTTCTTTAATGTTTGCAAACATACGCGTTGATCGAAAACTTTATTTGTGCCTAATTGCACACAGCTGCATCAGACAGAAAGATTTTACGAGAACTTCTGTTATACTTGTAGGGTTAATTATGCAATCAAAATTCCTCAATCAGCCTTTTTCTTTTCCTCACAAACAAAACAAAGAGCTAATGGTTTTGTTCAGTGTTGTGTGGTCCCAGAAATATTATTCTGATCATGTGACAATTGCTTTAATTTTAAGCTTGAGTTACCATCCATAGAGCTGTAAAATTAACCCCTTTGAGTTAAAGTTGGTAGACACCTTGCCCTAAAATACAGATACATTGGGTGGAATCTATGGACGGACTGGCTTGTTAATTATCAGTGGGCCAGTGCAAGGAGTAAAATATCATCTTCAGTGTAAGAGTTTTGATGTTTCTTTGGATTTTGTTGTTCTGATGAGGAGGAGCAACCATTCAAAGGCTGCGGCTTGTGATCCATTTGCTTTGAAATCTCTGCTCATTTGCTTCCCTGTGAATAATGCATGGACAGATTTCCTGACAAACTTAAATTATTGAACATGTCTCCTATATATAGTATGTCCACAAGCTTGTGCTTGACTCTTGACTGATACTTAGCAAATGAGTTACAGAGTTTCCGAACTCTTGCAGCAATGGTATGTGTGCTTTACATTATCATTATGATATTTATGACCATTCGTTGGTGCCCCATTTCAAGGAATTGTGAAAATGCTGTAATTTTTTGGAACTAGTTATTGAAGAATTGTAAAAATGGTGTTTGGCTAAAATGGAATTTAATAAGATGTCAGTCTACTGTGTTTTATAAATATGTTGAGTTAAAAGTTAGAAATTGCTCAGAAACTCAATATGCGGTTGAAATCTTGGTTTTCATATTCTCAGCAGCATTTTATAGAATCCTCTATTGTCGTAATATGTCCATTTGTTGCTTTCTTCTCTGTGTGGCCAAATGCTTCAATCTTTTCAAATTTAATGATCTTGACGACTTTTATGAAATATTCTTGCTAAGCTCCTATTTCAAATATATTGCACATAGTGCTCTTCGCAATACAACCAGAAAGGAGCCAAATTTCTGCCAACACATCAATCAATGAAGAATTTATCTATGTGTTCCCTCTTCAAAAGGTTTAACATGCTCATTTATGTGAAGCTAGACTTATGTCCTGATATCGCTCTTACATCTACACAGGCTCAGTTAATAATATTTACTCATTGGCATTCACAAAGGCGAATCCTACAACTCATGTACAAGATATGAAACAGATTTTAATATTGGTTTTTCTACCAGACATTTGATACGATTTAACAGAATGTTTTGTGGATTCGTCTTTCACTTTGGGTTTCAGCATATGACAGTACTGTCATTACCTATGTTGACATGAATTGTTGTTGGAATTTTGTGTACAGCCTTGTCTCAAATTGAAACCCGTTCATTAGGAAGTTTTATCTGTTGGGTTTGGGTGCGTTCTGTGTGTGTTTTACATACATTAGTATGTTTTGCAGAGAAATAGTTTATTTTATGGAAGGACTTGACAGAAATACATGCTGCTTTTTATAGAAGGGCTTTGAACAACGTAACTGTTCTGGGGTAAATGTAAATTTTAGCATTGCCACTAGTTAATAATAATAGCTGCTATAGTGCTGAAATCAGGATGAAGGAAGAATGTTTTGTCTTGTAATAGTAGAATTTTTGCAGTTGTTTTGATGGCCTTGGAAATGAGCATCTTGGAAGGTTGAGCTGTTGAATTCTGCCAAACCATTTTTATAAAGTTGCTTTTATTGATAGCATTCGTTGTAGCTAAAAATTTTGGTGCCTATGTTTTTGCTATCCATGTATCGTATGGCAGTATCGTCTTGACGTTTTATAGAACAAATTAATTATAATTGAGGCTGAAAATCTGAGAAAAAATTAAGAACAACGAGCCTCAGCTCAAATTTTCTGGTCCTTATAAAAACAGAGGGTAAATTCGTTTATTTGCTCCAGAAGTACTTTGGCCGTGACCCGGAAACTTTTCGATTTTTGGTATAATAGCATGTAATGGACTTCAGAAAGCAAGGCAAAAAAATTTTCATGAAATAATAATGTGAGACATGACGTCATCACTTCTGACAGTTACTGTATCAATGTCCAAAATCAATTCAGTTTCGAGATAACTGTTTTTGTATGGCAAAATATCGACAATGTCATTGATGAAGAATAGGTATTGGGAGGCCAATATTGATGTTACACAATACTTTTTATGCAATTCTTGGTAGTCTGACAGCAGCCTGCATCCAAATTTTGTAAAATTGAATGTAAAGCCTAATTTTGCATAGTTAATGAGAACTATGTAATTAATTATGCTTAATTTAAGGTACTGTTTAAGCCAAGTGATGCGTTATGAAATTATATATCTGTAACTGCGCAAGGTTTCAAGATTATTGATTAACAATGATAGATTTTACTGGGGCGGGCCCATATTTATTGTTCAAAGAGCCAATTTTTTTGTAGGCTTGAGAAAAAATTGTTAAAATTTCTCACCTTTTTACCCAGTTTTAATAAGTTTTTCAAGGGCAACCTACATGAGCGCTTTCCTGGCCCTGAGGGAAAGTAGCATCTGAAGAGCTTGGATGATATAGTATGTGGTATGTATGTTGATAAACACTGGGTTCTAAGTTTGAGGGTAGTTGCTAACTCTGCTTTATTACTTGTTTTGGATTCTAGATTGTTTCTACGTGCTTCATGCAGACTGTCAGCCTTTGGTAAGTACAGCTTTTTACAATATTCTGTTTCTATGCAATGTGCATTGACATTTGCCCCATCTGGACCTGAACATTTACTGAGATAGAATGTGATGTACTGTGTTGCAGATTTAGGATTTTCTAGTCGAAACAGAATTCTACATGGTTATTGCTTGGACAGCATTCTGAGTGCTTCAGTATGATGTATAGTGCATTTCAACTGTCTATCATTTTATCTGCTGCTCAGTCATTCCCACGTGCATGTAGATTGTTTGGTCGAACATTTATCATTGTGGCGTCCACTATCAGTTGAATGCAAACTGTTACAATTTGTCACTGACCAGCTTTGGCTACATTTGTATCATACAATTCTTCCTGATGCATGCTAGGATTAATTGATGTGGTATGCATACAATTATGCAGGCTGTCATGGAAACCACGATTTTCCTGGATAGTTTTAATATCGATGTTCCTGTTGCATGACTCAGTTGACAATATGTCACTTGGCACCATGTAGAACACTAATGTAGGATTTGGCAGAGATACTGTATGATATAAGCATGTGTGTCCATTGCATAACTTCCACTCTTTTTTTTGCTATGTATTATTTTTTGCATCTTGGAGTTGCACTAAACCTCTTCTCAAGTTTGAGCCGATGGAGAGGCTATCTATAGCTTTGTTTACATCAAAGTTTGTTTGCTGCCAGAAGTTAATTTTCCATGCTTTTTGGTAGTTGATATGAACCCAAATGTTTTCAGCATGGACTTAACTGCTGCCTTCGCCCTGCTTTATCCAGCTGGTGTTTTGCTGCACTGTTATCTACTTCCTCTTGACTTTCTGTTCCCACGTGATCAGAATAAGCACAGCAGAATGCCACACTTAATTCTTGTGATAAGCCAGTTTTTCTTCTACATCAAGCTGATGGTAATCAGCTCAA
>JAOBRC010576676.1:0-11080 GCA_027575255.1 Scolionema suvaense
GAAGCTTTGGAAATTCAAAAAATCTCGAACAGTTCAGATCAAACCTGCATGAACTTAGATTCCGGGCAATATGTCACTACCAATTTTTGGAAACCCATGTTAAACATCATCCACACACGCGAAATTTTTGAACGGTTTTTTGTGTGCTTTGTTATTGTTGATTTTGAGTCCTGATGATGGTGGTGTCAAGAAATCCACCGAAAATTCGGCGAAATATATTTGGTGTGGAGTTTACCTCCGTAAAAAGAAGTTGTATTATTTAGTTTATCCTTAGTTTTGTTTATTAGTTGGCAGCTGACTTCATCAGAACTGATGTTTTGACTTGAGTGTGCAGAATATTGGCTTCCTTTGGCATTGGTTTTTCGGTCGCGGTTCCTTCTGGATCCCAAAATGGCTTCCAGCATTTTGGCTTGGGCTTTGATTTCCTCCACTTGAAAAAGAAACTTCGCCAACTTTGTGATAAAAGATTTATGTCCATGTCTCTATTTACTCCTTTGGTCTCAGTTGGTCTTCATACGTTGAATGTCCAATGCTTCCTTAACTTTTCTTGATGAATACTGACTGCCGATTCCAAGAGTTGGTCTAGCCAATTAAATCGACCATGGCAGTTTCTTGAATGTTCAGTGATGCCAGACGCTGACCACTTTCGGTTCATAGTGTCTTTTTGATGTTCTAGGGCTCTTGTTATTACTTTTTTCTTCGTTTCACCCACATAAGATTTCCCAGAGGAACAATCGAGTCTATACACACCAGGATGACTACTAGGTGGTAGTTTGTCTTTGTTGTTGCAAAGTATCTCCTTGAGGTTGGGTCCGGATGAAAACACCACTTTTGCAGCATTTTGTTTGTAAATTTGTTTTAATTTTGGACCAATTTTTGGAATCCATGGAATCTTGACAATGTAATTGTTTTGGGTTCCATCATTGGCATTACTCGAAGGGTTATCTTCGTTCGTGTTGATTGTTCATCTTTCAGGAGGTCAGTATTCTCTGGCTATCTTTGACAGTTTGTTTTTGTCATGCTCATTTTTAACAAAGATATCAATCAGAAATTGGAACTCATTCTTAATGTGTTTATCGGAGCAAATTTGCTAAGCTCTTGATAGGAATCCCTTAGAAACGCCATCTGTAATTCCAGGGCTTACACACCTGTTGGGTTTTAACTGAACATTTGTCATGACATCCTTCCGACATACGTCAAAGTCATATTTCTCAGATTTGTCGTTCGTAATTTGTATGTCTAAAAATGTGATTGATTTGTTTTGGTCTTCTTTCTCCATTGTGTATTTGATTTTTGGATCTTGCGAATTGAGTATTTCCAGAAGTTTATCTGCACAGTCACTATCAGGAAATAGAGCATACGAATCGTCAGCATATCTTTTAAAACTGTGTAGAGTAACTTGTGCATTCAGAGCTTCTTTTACTTCAACATCTTCCAGAATTGGGAGGTAGCCTTCCACCTTTACTACCATCAACGATAATCCGATTGGACCTGAATTTTTAATAATACGTACTTCGTGCCTCCAGAAAAAGTGGGAAGTTCTTAGGCATAATATCATCAGTGCTCTTATATCTAATAAGGTAATTTTGTTCTTTTCTTTACGTCGCTCATGTCCCTGGCAAGAATATCTGTCATAACATTGATGGCTTTATCTATCGGTATTGATGGGTATACATTGACTACATCATACGAGAATTGAACTTCATCGGGATGTATCGTCCATTTTTAAAATCTTACACCTTTTCACACTTAAATTTTGTGCACCCTCAATTGTGGCATCTGATTGTTTGCCGTTCATTTCACTGGTTGATTTAAGTGCATCCAGTTAAAATGCTATCTAAACAAACCGACTTAAGAGCATATGCAATTGCAATCTAGTACCACTAACAAACTTTTGCTCTTGGAATAAGGTAGTGCCAAGCCAGCTCGTAGTAAAAATCGAAGCAACTGGTGTAATTATGTCTTGTGGTTCCTTATGTGTGCATGGAAGACTTACTAACGTTCCCCATAACCTGAGAGGAAGACGATTGCAAATCAAGCTTTTTTACTTGCGAAGATTTTCCGTACCTCCACAAGTAAAGGCAAAGCTTTGCATTCTTGTTAAAGTTGGTTTGTGAACGTGGTCTCTCACCTGTCAAATAAAACTCTGTTTTATGAGAGATTGTGCAAATTTCTCCACGAGGTACATTCTCAAAAACAGAGATAGTACAACACTTGTTCAGCACGCATGCGATATAAACTAGTGATTTTCAAAATTCTTGTCTAAGAGAAATGCTAAGTATGTGCACCTGGCTTGACATGGACACATGTTAATTCAAATCATAATATGCATCAGCAAAAGTAGCCAATTATATCTCTTATAAAACATTTGGAACTGTCCCTCATCAAAGAATACATTGTGGGTTGTTCTCTACTAGTCCTTGAAACTCATTCAGGTGCAGAAGTGAGAGCTGCGAAGTAAGAAGCTGGTGTGTGCGAAGGGCGGACAGTTCTTAGCGGTTTTGTTTGCCTTGTTAATGAACCCCATCTTCAGATATACAGAGATGCTACGTGCTATAAATGGAAGTAAGCAAGCTCATTGAGATTTGAGGTATTCGCCTTGACATTTGACGGGATCTGCATGGGGTTGCTCAACACTCAGTGGCTGTGCCAAGCAATGTACTGTAAGACGAATCTGTCAGAACTTTCATATTTCTATTACAAATCATATTCAAGAATTCTTCTACGGATAAGTGACACGAATGATGCAGCTAAATCAGGTTCAGATCCAGGCATGAGTTTTTATGTGTATGCTATTTAGATGATTTAACGTCTGCTATCTCTTCAGCTTGTTTACATCTAATTTTTTGTCGTTAAGGTCCTTGCTAAGGGGTAAAGAGTCAGTCAGTTCAAAAATCTCAGGATTAAAGGCAAATGAATTTATTGCAGACTGGGGTGTTGTCTTGTTAGATAGGACCTTGTACGCCTGGTGATATAATCTGATTGGTAGAATGGGGAAGCCCACATGGATGATAAAAATCTATGTGAATAAACATGTAGAGAGAGAACACCAGTACTATAGTAGAAAGTGAACTCGTGTTTCTGTTAAGCATAGTTATGTCCACAAGAAACCCTTATTTAAGTTAAATTCTCCTCTTCTTTATTGGCACCCCTGTTTTGATCTCACCCTATTGATTGCAGAATATTATTAGAAAGATAACAGATATGCTCGGCTGCAGTATGTTTGAAAAGTTCTTTGTGGTTCTTCGAAACGTTTTTATGACAAATGTTATTTATTCTGACTTAGAGATGAATGCTGCTCTTGGCAAGGATTCATGGCAGTCAAGTACAGCCCTAATCAATAGAATGATGCACGTGGCTGCACTTGCTGTCGATGGTAGCACAAATGGAGACTTCAGTCTAGGTTCTTGTATGGAAACAGATATGCTTCTCAACAGTCCTACCTGGTGGATGGTTGATTTAGAAGTGTTAAAGTTGATCACAAAGGTCAGGTTTCTTAATTATTGCATCCGAATCTCAATCTTTTGTCATGCTTGTGTGTATTGTGTAGTTCCACCCTTAAGCAAATCGCTGTAGTTTTGGCTGACTAGCTAGTTCCATTTCCCTTTACTGCTTACATTCTGAAGTATTTAGCCTGTGGATTGGATTAAAATTGAAATATAGAACCACATTCAACCAGCAAGCACGCGTTTTGGAAAGGTGTGGGCAGCAAACATGGTTAGAATGTTCCAAACACACTTTAAACGACTCAAATAGTCAAATATTTGCCATTGGTATTCAATGAGTTAATAGCACTTTCTGATAACTTTTACCCTAGCCTATTTCAATCCAGAAAAGTTTCGTGAAACTGTTAGCTCATTTCAATTCAGCGACATGCTTTCCTGATTGTATCATTGTTATTGCACTTGCGTTCTTTGCTCCTAGTAAAACTGGATCCAGTGTGTAGGATTTCCCTTGGTGAGGGGTGCAATAGGGGTTATCCCCAAGTAGTAAAATTCCCATTTCCCCCCTCAATCTAAGACTGTATTCTCCCCTATATCAGACATAAAGAAACAAAGGAAAACATTGCCTAAGCTTGTTTTTATTTTTGCAGCCATCACTGGGTACATCAGTGTGGGAAGCCCTAAGGAGTAGGATATAAGTGGTCATGGTGTCAGATCATTTGTTACATGTTTGTCTACCCAGCTGCATAGTTAGCTTTCGTAGGTTCTTCGAGGATGACAGTGCTCAGGAGGATTTTTTTATAGGTTTTGATATGGACACGAAGTGATCAAGATTCAATCAGCAATACTGTTGTGATGATCGGCAGCAATCCTGAAGGCAGACAGTTTCACATTATGGGAAATACAGATACAGTCACTGGACAGCCACCAGTACAGATTCCGTGTGGGATTGAAGCTAGATGTGTTAACAGATATGTGAAACTTATGGCTGATGTAACCAGAACTTTTAGTTTGTCGTTCTGTGAAATAGAAGTAATGGTATCTGAGTATGTTTCAGGAGGTACTGTCGTAATCATTTTCTTTTGATTATCATGCTATATTGTTTGATCATTAACAATTAATACAAAAGTTAACCAGAGACATTTGTTAATCATAAATGTATTTTGGATGTTTTGTGGGATTGCTATCCAATATTGTTAACAAAAATAGATCCATATCTTGTATGTTGGTATTGGTATTTGGTGACAATTGTTTACAATTTGAAGTATCATATACAGTATTATGACTTGCTGATTTCTTTGTTTCTCTTGGTGCTACATAGTTTCATATTTGATGTAAAATGCCTTTGATTATCATATTAATTTTATGCTTACCTTCTGCCTCGTGTTTGTGTTTAATCAACAGGTATATGTAATCCGCCATGTTTGTATGGAGGAGTGTGTGATGAGATTAGCCGGAGATGTATCTGTCCTCCATCTGCTGACAAATATGTGAACCCTGACTGCTCATCTGGTATGTTTCTGTTCCATTTTAAATTATTGGTCATGTTTGTAGCAATCCTGTGCTATGATAGAAGCTTCATCGGTATTGTAAGTTAAGGATACTGGAAAGGTTTTGGAACGCCTGTCTCTAATTGCTCCAAATGGTCAAATCACTAATGGTTCAAACAGTTTTCAGTGACTCGTGTGAAAATCAAGACATTATTTCGTCTATTCAGTGAAAGAAATGTAAATTTTAGATTTTATTTGTTTTTCTGTATCACGTGACTTCATTTGATAACCAATTTCCTTATTTTGACTTAATTCCCCGACCCTTGATTCCCAGCAAATGGTTTTTATTTCATCAGATTCAGTGTACATGTCACTACAAAACTCTGTCTCAAGTTCTTCATATCCAGTTTCGTTCTTGAGATATGATACACTATGATCATAGCTTTTCATTTGCATTGACGAAGCCGCATGCAAATTAAGTTTAATGGCGTGTAGCATCCGAACCAGAAACAAACTTAACACGGTTTTGCAGATCCATTCCTCCTCTTTCTATTAAAGGCAATTGCGATTTTTTACGTTCATCCCCAGAGGAGTTAGCTCAAAATATGCAAGCACATATCAAGAAATTTCGTCAGTTAGTTGTTCTGAGATAATCCACTCTGAACCTCCTATTCAGATAACAGCAGGATTGTGTATCACAACTAAAGGAGCCATCGCCAACTTCATGAGCGATCGTTTGTGGTAATGATCATAATTATGAATGAGATCAAGGCTTGGCCACGACATTGTTTAGAAGCACAATGGGATGCACAAAAGCAGATCTTTGAAAGGGAATTGTGCCTGAACAGCGTGATCTTTTGGAATGAAACTTGCTCTATTTGTTAGAGCGCGATTTTGTTACATAAGTAAAATTTGCAAATGGCAATTTTCTGACCAGATAAACCCTGCCAGTATCCTAAAGAATCTGAATATGACACTATTTTTGAGTTCTGCTTGAAATGCTTCTGAAATTTCCTAAGGCTGTGACATTGCGCTGTTTGTATTCATAATACTTTCATGTAGAGTGGTCATTTCCGATAGAATTGTGTCGAAAACATTGTTTGACTTAATGCTGACAGTTAAAGTCAAAGTAATACTGGCTGGTTGATTAGTACATTTTATTAGTTAAGAAGTTTGTATAGCAACATCGATGCTAGTTGTGCTAGTATTTGTATGTTTGTCTCATTTTGTTTCCTATTTATTGTTCTTTTAGTCTTACCCAATACAGTGTATCATGATGCAGTTATCCACATTCTATTTGATGACATTGACATGTTAAGAGATAGTTTGAGTGGGGATACGTGGATGCCTCCTCCGCACTCAACGCAACGTGTACGAGGAGTCATTAATTCTGCTCTGTGCATGAAGACTGCTGAAAAAGTTGTTCTTCTTGACTTGTCTGAGTTCTGTGTGGAAGAGCCTACCGCATGCAGAAATTTCACTGTGAGCCTGTTTTTACGACCCCCACCTTTCAACAAGGGCGCGAAAAATGTAACGGTTCTGCAGTTGGCAAACATATACGTTTGGTATAGTCAACCTGACGAGTTTGAACATATGTATGGGACACTTTTTGTTGACTCTCATTTAACCGATTGTTCCTACGGAGCAAAAGTTATGCCAGGAGCTTGGACACATATAATCATAGCTGTTTCTGAAGATAATGTGCATATTTATCTGGATGGCTTCCTCGCTCCCATGTACAAGAAATGCAATGCAGGTTTTGCTGCTTTGGAAAAAGAGTTTTCTGTTGGAAGTGGAGCGCCTGGCCTTTGTTTTGATGATATGGTCATTTGGGAGCATACCCTATCTGATACGGCTGCGATGGAGTTGCATGTTTCATTAAGAGGAGGTATGCCACACTTAGATTGCTGTTGTCTTATGGTATTTCTTAAAGCGATATACAGCTCTAAAACCATATACCACATGGTGGTAGACCTTACTCAAACATGAAAGACTGGTGTTTATTTGAGTGAAAAAGTTTCAGTGGGTGTTCTGCAATGTTATGTCCAAGTTTGATATTTTTCGTTGATCCTATGGTTCTCAATTTTGCTCATTAGTGACTTAGAAATGTTTGTGAGGTCAGTGGTGTTCCTTAGTATTTGAATATTTTAGGGATTGCTTTAAACCCTGCGAGCTGCATATTGCACCCCTCTTCATTTAGATTCATACATCTGTTCAATGGGTAGCAATTTAACAAGTAAGATGGGCTAATTCCACTTAGTCTGACCATACATCATGCATAATTACTGCGCAGAGGCGAAATGATAGGAAGCCAAAATTCTCCATAAATTGATAGCTTTTTTCATGAAATAAAAGCTGCAGTCATGTTCTTCATGCTCTATTACCACGCCAAGAATCATTTTAGACCGGTATATTTCTTTGAACTTCTTACCATGTTGTAACTATAGCGTGTAAGGTCATTGGTACGTTACTTGTTATGGAACTAAAAACAATGGCTTGTTTACCTCCTAGTTTTGACTTTGCTGCCGTTCTGCTTTGTAGCAACTGTAGACTCCAGCTTTTGTAGAAGAGTCCTATATACTCAGCCCTGTCAGTCTCTCCGTCGTTCGGTCCTTCCATTTGTCACCAACCCTTTTTTTTCCAGATAACTGCTTGGTAGCTTTTCTGAAATTGACATTAGGGTGACAATCCATTATCAAATCAAAGTGATGGAGGTGGATTTTTTTCAAAAACATAAGCTTTTTTGATGAATTTGCAAGTGCCATTGTGGAAAAAGTTTTTCCGAAAAATGAAGTGACTGGAGAAATAGTGACATGCTTGTTGTTTTGTTATTGGCTATTGGACAAATGAAACAAGCTTGTCAGGCTTAGTTTTGTACTTTCTTTTTTCACCGGAGCAGAAAGACAAACAATACTCTTGAGTGTTGAGCATACATTTTTAGGGGAAAGTTTTAATATTGACAATTAATTCAATAAAATCACTGATCAAACTGAATTTTACCTGATATCCTATTCTAGGTGATTCTTGCGAGGTCCGCACTATCTGTAAATGTTGCGAAAAACTACCATCTGATAACGTTCGCTGCGTGCCTTGTCCTTTTTATATGACACGATTAATTCGAATCGCTAATTTGTGCTTTGTTTCGGCACCTGCTGAGTCTCTTAAATGTCGAGATGGGCTTTGGAAATTGTTATTTTGTTATTGCTCGGTTTTGAGAAGTTGAAAAATTTATTGATCTGCTGATTTTATATTCGTTATGAAACGATTATTCTGGCCAACATTCTCAGATGTCGCTTTTCTCTACGCGGAAAGGGTGCAGCTGCCCCGTATAGAAAAATGTCGACATCGGTTGTCAGGTAAACTGAATTTCTTTGAGACAAAAGTCCTTGAGAAAAGTTTATCATAGCACTCATGTTTGAAGTCTGTTGCACTCCGCAGAAAGAATATAATTGACATTGGGTAGCGACAATTTAGTGTACTATTTCATTGGATTGAACTAAATATAGTACTGCTCAAAATTTAGGTTTCACTCACCTCCATCTATTTTCCACACAGTAGCACAAACGAAGAAGTGGAAGAACCACTGACTTCACATAGCATTATAGTGGTGTTGGCTGCACATACTTCAATTAAATTTAAAAAAAAGCAACATTAAATTACCTCCAGTACTGACTTGACAAGAAGGGTAAAGTGTATTATTAATTAAGACTCACTGTATATATGTGACTTTCACTATGAACTATTCAGTTTTTAAGACTAAAATGCATTTGTTTTCATGCCACTCAATTACCACTCATTTTGAGTGAAAAACCAGTGGAAAATGAGTGGGAAATCCATTCACACAGATAGCATTATTCCCCCTTCCACAAAAGTGCCTCTCACTTAGATCTGCCACTTGAGATAAGGAAGTGTATGTCAACAACAAAAGTGTGTGTCCTCTTGTTGTGAAAAGTGTGCTAGATTAGAAGAACCTGTTTTTAGCAGTACTGTACTTCATTTCTATTCATGAAGCATTTTCTGGTGGATGAAAAGTGGAAAGAGTAATTTGGACTGTCAAATTTGCGGCGAACATAATTTGTTCTGGCTGAGTCAAAGAATTCACTAATGTCCCTGAGAATTTTATCCATTCATGGGACTTCTGTCATCCACCTTCCTGAACTTAACTACCGCAGCAATCTGACATTTCATCATCATGGAAGACTCCTGTTACGTTGATCTGAAATGTAGGCTGTGCCTCTCGTGTATGGAAATCCCTGTTGTGTCTCCTTAGGCTAGAAGACTGCTCCATCCTTCACATTGATATACTAGCAAGTTTCTCTCCCTGTAAACTAAACTCAACTATTCTCAACTTTTTAAGTGAATTTTTAATCATGCATTTTTGACACCCTTTTGACTTCCTTTTTTATATGAAGCAATATAACGTCTTTGGAATATCCTGTTTCTCTATCTCATATACTTCCTAAGCTTCTCTTTTAGTCCATTGTTACCACAACTCAGTCAAAGTTTAAGTGGCTTCTTGATTTTAGCAGATTTACTTCACTATGAACTCAGATTGCTTGAGCCGCCTAAATCAGCTATACAAAAAAATTAAGGCCAGTAAGGTGCTAAGCATCAGTTGTTCAACAGTCTGTTTGTGATATTACCTACGGTTGTACTTCTAGCTCAACAAGTAAACACATCGCGTAGCTTTCTCCTGGGCTTTCCAGAACCAGGTAAGTCTGTAGTTCCCAAATTATGCTCTTTGTTTTAATAATTTGTTTGGCATGTTCGCCATACTCGTGCAAGACAAAGGCTAGTGATTTTTTTAATTCTCCTGTGCTCTGCGCACGATCTTAAAAATAAGTCCTGGTGCTTGTGAGACCAAAGAGATAGCCCACATGCTTCTGTTGCTTTGTAAAATCATAGCAGTTTGAGTTGTGTCTGACTTAAGAAAAGAATAGATTGTAAGGGTGATTCAAGCTCAGTGCTCATTAATTGGGAGTCTAACGATTGTGTTTTGACTGTTAGCAAGTGAGCACATGAATCTAGATGAGTGAACATAATGCACATAAATCATATTAATGTCGTACGACTCTCAGAACTCATATTTCATCATTGTTTCAGTGCACGATAGGTATCAGCTCTTGGCCTAAAGTTCTGTGAGAGCCTGTAGATAAGTACAGTTGCTTGTGGCAAACTACTATAGAGCCTATAATTCCTTGATATACCCTTACGTTTGTTAGATCAGGCTTGAAGTCTTTTAAGAGTTAAGAACACTTAGACTTGATCTGGTAAAACGTTTTCTGTAATTCATGGTCACTGTGAAGCAGGAAGTTTTTTTCCTTTCAGTACCTAGGATATGGTTTTAGTTGCTTTAAAGATGTTATATACATTTGACCTTACAATGTACTTAGAGCATTCTTAACTTCAGTTTGAAAAAATATGTGTCACACAATAGCATTTCCTTCTTCGCAAACAATTTGTCTATGCATACTTGTGTTGAAACTTTCCAAGATGTACTTTGCATGTTGCCAGACAGTATGAGCTGTAAAAGCCAAAAAATAAAAATTTTAGGGTGTATTTCTCAGATTTTAACTTCAAGTTTTGCATTGGCTGTGCTAATTTTATTGCTTTGAGTGTCAACGTTCTATAGGAAAACTTTGATTTTCAAATTTGGGGGGAGGTGTTTCCTCAGAGCCCCCTCAGCGCCACCACCAGGGTTGGATCCAGAGTGACTTGATTTTGTTGTAAATCTCCTGCACATCTTGCTACAACTTTTATGTACCTTTCCTGAGGAAATCAGAAATCGCTCCCAGTGGCTATTGGAAATCAATAGTTTCCATGAACTTTCTGGACACCTCACCCTCAGTGTCAGTGCGATTAACGAGGAATTATTCAATTTAACCACTTTGCGTATTTTCTGCAATGCACAGGCCTCGATACAACGGCCCGACACCCGACAAATGTCGGGCGGTTCCACTGATTTGTCGTGCATCGTTCAGGCGCACCTGACAAAATGTCGGGAGGGTGGAATGTGCAGAGTGCATGAAAATTATTACAAAAGCAGTCATTTGCTCGATGTCTGCGGCATGATCTCTCTGGCTGAATACCATTTCTGAGCTATTCTGTTCTGTTCCCCATTCACTCGTTCCTTCTCCACCGCATAGA
>JAOBRC010576787.1:0-11080 GCA_027575255.1 Scolionema suvaense
AGGCGCGGGAAATTCAAGCTAAATTTAGTAACCCAGAAATCTGGCTCATCGATAGGGAGAATATTAAGAGCTGAAAATGACGAGTGGCAGAGTGTACAAGTCTCTCTTTCTGGTTGTCATCACATGGCTTCTGTGGACCTCTTACGGGATTTGAGTTGAGAGACTTGTCAAGTCTAACCAATATTAAGTTCAGCATTACCAATGTATTTTGATTACTACAAAGACATGAAAACATGCAAATGCATAGTTTCTACACCCCCTCTCCTCGATAGTGGGGGGTGATGACATGTTCTTGAAAAATTCCAGAGGGAGAGGTAGGAAAATTCCAGCTTTGAGAGGGGGATTCAGCCAAAAACGGGGAAAAAATTAGAGGGGATTGGATGAATATTATATGAATGAGTATTGTATTTGCGCTGAGATCTTATTAAATGTTATTGTGGTGCATATATTTTAATGTTACATAGTACTTTATAATATATGATTACATTACTATGTACTCTATTTACATCAATATTTTGGTCTAAAACGAAAATAACTGATTAAATTTAGTGTTTTCACCATTTATGTAGTTAATTTTGCACGGCCGGTTAAAAACTACTATTTCAAAGAGGGGGAGGGGTGCGGGCTGGGCTGGGCTCAGGAAAATTTGAGCTGTCAAGGGAGGGGTGCCCATCAGAGGGGGAAGGGCTTGAGGAGAATTATTCTTCAAGAGGGCTGACGAAAAGAAGCGTGGTATGAATTTTAAAGGGGCGATTAGGACCTTGATAGAAACTATGAAAAGAGATAGGTTTGAAGGTAAGTAGGAATACGATTGTTATTGCTAATAAGAAGATTATCTTCTAAAAGTTATACCTGTACGCAAAATGCCCTGGCTGATGAAGCGCCTAAGCTTACTGATACATGTCTTTACTAACTACATAGATAGTCTGAGTGAGTATGAAGTAGCATGCAAATGTTAAACATTTATAAAATGTGCTATCAAATGAAACATTGGTTGAATAAGTTGAACATATAACTAATATCTGCATAGTTTCACGAAATCCTTTTCTATCATGAACATTTTACATTTCAAGAGCTGGTTTAAATCTAAGTGACTAGGGCTTGCATTGTAGTTGAATAACACTCCTATGCTAGTCGTTTGATGGCATTTGAAACATGCGACATGGCTTTTGACAACGGTAATGATACAACAAGTGAATGGATAAATCTTGCTCTCTGCTTCAGGTGAAGATGTTTGTCTGGCATCCTTCAGCTTCTGACAGTTCCTAGCCGCTCCTCCTACTGTCAAGTATGTACTGTTCCGGGGGAGCTTCTTTGGCAGCCAATCGTACGTACGGAAAATCTTATGAAGAGATATGTGAGAGGTTTCAAGTTCACCAATGAATGAACGAAGGCATAGCATGGAATTACTAATTAATTATCACAATTTCCGGATACACTCAGATTTTGTATTTGCTAGAAACGATGATGAACAAAATATTAATTTACTGCAGAGTCCTGAGAACGCTGATTATTAACTTGTATTTTGGGCAACTATTGACTTCCCATTGTCATTCTCATTCCTTGTGCAGTGTTGGGAAGACATGGAGTTGCGCTTGGATGGAGACTTTCCTGTGGAAGGAAGCGAACGAGCAAAGAAATTTGATGCAGGTATAACTCACAAGTATTAAGCCATATGTACATGATAGTTAGAAGATATCCTGCCACATACGATCTGCATATTTTCTACTGTAAATGTCATGATCAGCTCAACAGTTCTTATTTGCCTTTTTTTGCAATACTTGTCATTCTCTGCTGTGTCTTCTCTGTATTTTTGATCTGACAGGAAAGTGCTTTCATTCTAAAGGCATGCAATAGCTCCAGGGCGCCTTTTTATGCACCTGAAATGGATCAAGGCGGACACATTGTTGTGCGTATGGGCGTATTTTCCTCATTGCTGCTTTTCTTCTTCTCGTCTTGGTTTCCTTGCAATAACAGAGCTATTGAACTGTTGAAATACTATTATACTACCAACCTTGATCTCCACAAAGTTCTTAGTTTATCCTAGTAAACCTGAAATATTACTTTGAGTGAAATCCACACCTTTCTCTGCTCTTTTCGCGAAAGAACTCTCTCATGGTAGCATGGCAAATGAGGCATGCGGAGAAGGATTCTGCTGCCCCAAGCAAAAGACCTCATTTGATATTAATTTGGGCGTGCGCCAGAGCAAGTGACACAGTTTTCCTCCTCCATAAGGCTGTCTCCTAGACTCCTTTCTGTAGTCCCAAAGTCAATGAATTTCAGTGTTATACAATTGCGTGCCTTGACTCAGGAAATATTTTGTAAGGCACACAATTCATTGTGCACCTGCCAATTATTCCTTTGCCAGTACTGCACGAAGATATTTTGTGCAGGTAGCCTTATGATTCTGCATTTGATGAGATATAAGGTGGGTGTAGAAACAATTGTGAATGGCTTGACAACTGCTTTCCTATCTATACAGGCCTGCAAATGCTGCCGGGGATGGTATATATTGTCCGGCACTTTTTAGGGAACATGGGGAAATACCAGACGCATGCTATTTTCTGATGGACAAATTTGATTAGCATGTTACTCAACTGAACATTGGTTTTGTCTGGCATTTTTTCATTATGTTAACTTCCTTGCTAAACATGAGACGTGCCTACTGTGTATGAACAAACTGCAGTTTCTCCCGCCTTCACCTGCTGTTCTTTTATCACTCGTCTTACTGGTGTGGATTCCCCTTCTTTGAACTAATGATCTGTTGGATAGATTGAGCACAGGAGTCTTTAACACTAGGTAGGTATGTAGCTGCCTTGAGCAACCTGCTGCAAACATAACTACCTACAAGAAAGTGTTGTTTTTTTTTATTTACCAAATCTGAATAATGGAATAGGAGTAATTGCGCAGTTACATGGAACAATTTTTTCAGACTAGATATGAAACAATTTTTTTTTGAAAGACCAAGTTGTGATTTGTATGTACTGGTAGGGCAGATGGTAGAGCTATATGGTGCTGCATTTACGACGATCTAATGTCAAGAGATAACTTTTATTCAAATGCTGGCAACATATTTGTTAAGACTCCCATCTTGGCACGATTTTGCTCCTTACGTATTGTTTAATGTGTCATATAAGTTATTGAAACTATAGTTTCAGCTTTACGGTATCCTCGTTATCATCTTGGAGCTTCAGTTGTTCTGGAAGAAGGTCTAGGTTCTAATATGAGAACAAGTCTGACGTTAAAACTGCTGCGGCAACGCGAAGTTGTCGAGAGAACGAAAACTGTTACAAACTCTGAGGGAGGCCAATTTTCTTTCGCGGAAATGAAGTAGTGACTTTTACCAAGTGACCAAGCAAAATACATTGAACCTACTTTGCTTCTGGACATTCATTTGCTTCAGTTTAGTTTTGTCCGTCTATCTAATGCTTTGCCACCATTTGTTACTGAAGCAGCTGGTACAAAATTGTTCCTCTAATCGCAAAATTGCCATGTGATATCAATTCATGAATAGCCACTTCTATGTAGGATCGTGAAGGCGACTTCCATTTCATATGTTAGCATCATGATGTGTAAAGATGTGTACAATAAGTTAAAATTATTTGTGTTGCACTTTGCATGTAGAATCTACGCCATCCTGAGAAAACATACAAAGATTCAGTGTGATTCCATGAATGTACCCTATTACCCCGCGTATATAGGCGCAGCGCCTATAACCAGGCCAATTAAAAAAAGTGAATATTTTTACTTCAAAAAAACAACGGGTACAAGCGCATGTGCCTTTATTCATCGGCCTATTGTGAAGAGTTTATAGATGATCAGCAAGACGTGGGAAGAGTATTAAAAGCTACATACATAGGTGCAGATCTGCTAGCCTTTTCGTCCATTGATCTATACACCTGCCATAAGGGACCCAAATTTATGACGGAGAAGGTGCAAGTGCTTGTGGAAGACTCCTTGAAAAGAGCGAAATGAAGACAGTGAATGCTATTGTAGTTTTCTTGTTGTGTTTTGCTGGGGACTTTACGCAACACGATAGTCTATTTGCGTACAGCACATAGTCAATAAGACCTGACACTCAGGGCCTTTTCCACGGCCTATAGACGCATGTGCCTTAATCCCGGCTTTAGGCGCATGTGCCTTTAAGTGAGTGGGGAGCAGGGTAATCTCAAAAAATATGTAGCTTGCTGGATGTGTTTGTTGAGATTTGTTAATGGTAGTCAAAAGTTGTTTCATCAGGTTTTAGTTCCATGGTTATCCATGATGTATGCTTGACATCTGCTTCTGGTCGATATGTTGACACTATTGAATCCTTTATAGTACACCGTTACTGACTCTTTTCGAAAATGAAGCATAGTGCGGATTCCAGATCATTATGATAGCTGTTTGGCAGCAACTGTGTCAATTTTGGTCAGATGGAGATGGTGATGAGTATAGCGTTACTTGTATGCGTAAATTCTTATGAATAAATCATCATTGACCGTAAAAATTTGTGCTGACAACATTTTCTTATCATTGCTATTTGTAATGAAAATACTTTCCCGCACTTATTAGTTCTCGTGCAAGCGGGATTTTCAGTGCAGTTTTGTAATATAATTGTTATATGTGACAGGACTGGCTCGTCTGCGCTCTAAAATCCAAGAAATCGTCGATCATCGCCGTGCACTAAAGACTAAAGCAAATATGACGCTCCTGGATGTGTTGCTAGAAGACGACTCAGTATTCACCTCCGATGAAATGGTCAGTGTTTTTTTTTTTAATGTATGAATGACCTGTCTGAACTATGTATGTATATGTATATGAAATCCTCTTGATGCAGAATATATGGACAAACTATATATTTCAAGGCGTTTGAAGGGAAAGCAATTACTTCAAACTTCTACTCTCCAAGAAGGATACAGACTACAAAATGCTTTTGACATTGGTACAACAAAGTACAAGCAAGCTACACTCTAGACCAAATATTGGGAAGAAGACTAACTTTAGCATCAAAATATAAATGGTGTTGGTCACATGACTAATTTCAGATTAATTATTGTCGACCGGATGCGAATAATCAAGTGTCATTCATTCATTATCAGGAACACTCAATATGTTTTCTTCAGCTATTTATATGGCTTTCCGCCACTGCTGCAAATTACATGTTTCATTTACTGCTTGCATTATTCACTTTCTGAGGGCAAGAATGACTAGAGGATGCGTATATGATTCACTTGATTGACATTTTTCTTTGCCCAAACTGACCGGTTTTCAGTGTATGTACCTTATTCGTTTTAATTAATGCGTATTAAAATTTTGCAATATGCATTGTTGCAATACCAATTTATGTGAATTTTGGCCTCTATTGGCAAAAATCAATCCCGCAAAATTTTTCGAAAACAAGCTTGCTAAAATTGATCTCGCAAATTTTTTTTGCAAAATACGCCATAGGCAAAAATTTGTACAAGTATCCATGGACAATTGTATTTGATCTAATCGAGGATATGTAAATTTCTTTAAAATAAAAGAATCATAGAGATAGAAAGTACCGATAGTAAACTTGAGGAAATTGATATTCCATTAGTTGTTTCCAAATTTGATTCTTGAAAGTCTTTCTTTGAGCCATAAAATATTGTTTCCAAAAATCGTTGTTTTTTTTCATTATTCTCAATAGTAGGTGTCCCAATTTTTTTCGGATGGCCATGGTTTACAAATAATATAAGTATATCAGTTTTTTTCAGATTACCATCATTCCCAAAAACAAGTATGGCAAAGTACAATTTTTTTCAGTCTTAATTTTCGAAATTAAGTGTCACGAAAATTTAACCGATAAGATACTGTCCGATATAGTGCAGAAATACTGTCGGGTAGCAGGACGTGTGCATGTTTTGCTCTACATAAACCAAGCATTTCTGAGTTGTTTGGAAAGAGAAAATGATTTCCCTTACTTTTTATCACTCAAAGCTGACATGAATGAGCTCTGGCAAATCATGGTTTTACATACAGAATTTCTGTATTCATTATGAAATGATAGTCAAGTGCCAGTTTTTAGTGGCAGTATAGCATGTGCAATGGGGCATTAATTTTGTAGTACTTTTAAAATAAATGACTATTCTCAACTCTTATCCTATGAAACAAGAATTGATTGACCAATGCTAAGGTATCATCAATCATAAATTCGCAGACATGGTTACAGAGTTAGTGATCACAACAAATCGCTATGAAAAACTATGTGGCCCCTATAAATGTAGCTTCGTCTAAAATGCAGTTAGGTCAATATCCAGACTGCTGTAGAACTAATGTTGTTGTTGATAAAGATTTGTAGAAAGATACAACTCGCAACTATAAAGTTGGACATGTACTGTAGATAAGAGAACTGAAACTACCTGAATAATTAGTATGGCATTAGTGACACTTTTTGTGGCAATAGCATTGATTTTGCACTCAGTGCATCACATAGAAAGCCTGCCAGAAATCAATGAAGTTGCAATGGATGAAAATGTTCGTGGAAAAGGACCAGCATTCTTAAAACTAGTTGGAATAGATCGTAGCTTGGACGTAACACCGCTGGTAACCTTCACCACACAAAATCAGTATGATTGTCTTGGATATTGTCGCTATTATAGTCAATGCCGTGCAATCAATGTTAAGTGTTCATCTGGAAACATATATCAGTGTGAAGTACTTGGTCAAGATCAAACATCTCTCCCTGACAAACTTATTTCAACACCGAATAGTTATTACTATGACCTAGATATTGATAGGTGCAAACCATGCAAGAGGATCATAGCTGATTACTCAGAAATGGGATATTTCTGTGATTGTCGAGATGAATTCGGACCGGAGTATGATTGCAGGGAGCACCAAAGCAAAGACCGACGTATGATCGGGCTGTACAAAATCAGTAGGCCCCAAAACACGGAAGTAGAAGTGTTCTGCGACATGGAATTTGATGGCGGGGGTTGGATTGTAATACAAAGAAGATGGAATGGGCTTGAAAATTTCAACAAGACATGGTTGGAATACAAAGACGGATTTGGTGATATTAAAAGGGAATTTTGGCTTGGAAATGACCACATTAATCAAATAACAGATACTTCCAATCAGTTTGAGAGTGCATTTGTGGTGGAGTCATCTAATGGAGACATAGGTTGGTCAAAACATGGAAAGTTCCGCTTGCATGATGAATCTGAAGAATACAAACTGGAAATTGGGGCCTATCTGGGAGGAAACCTCCCGAAGGAGTCAATAGAACATCATCACCAAAAAACATTTGCAACATATGACAAAGGTAATAGAACAGGCTGTGCAGGAAAGCATAGTGGAGGTTGGTGGTATGTCGAGTGTCACAGTGTTAGTTTAAATGGGCAATACAGAAAAGAGGACTGTGATAAAGGCAAAGGAGTTGTATGGAGAGACTGGCCAGTGAGTGGATTCACGTGCCTGAGGCGTGCCCGGATTATGATCCGTTCAACACCAATTAAATATTAAAAACATGCAAGAAAAGGATCCTGGGCAACACCGTATCCAAATCATACGCAATAAAAGTAAAGAAATCCTCCCTGATACATCTCAAAATAACGTTGAGATCAGGACACTATTATGCGGACGACGTGCTATGGAAACATTTATCATAAAACCAATTCGTCACATTGTTTTGAAGAATGGACTGCACAGCTGCTAACTATTCAACTCTGTAGATATTAAACTTTATTTTCTTCTAGATTTGCATAACAGATTCTGGGCAGATGAATCTCACTGTAAAATGGACTAAAACTGGAAAATGAAAACTAATGCTTGTTGTTGTCTTGGCGTTTCCTGGGCCTGCTCTAGAGCGTTGAAAGGAACTAAGGTTTAGGTAGCTTTGTTTCCTGAATAGCTTTGTTCGATTTTTCTGCATTGAAGGAAATTGTTGCTATCAGAAATTGTCCAATCAGAAAATCAAGGATAATAGTCAAAAGCTTTGGCGAAATAACTTTTTGGTTTTAACGCAAAAACAAGAGCAGGCTTGCGCCTTTAAGATTCACGAATCAAAAAGACAAATTGTGATTTTTGCAAGAGCAAGACATATGCAGCGAGATGAAAAATGGATATTAGTGTCCTATCCACGGGAGAAAACAAAATATCATCGGCAGATGAAATTTTTTTTCAGCATGTTTTAGAAGGTGAAAGAAATTTTTCTGGGGCTCCACCAGGAGGGTACCTAAAATTTGATCACGGCCATTTCAGAATTTCAACGAGGGCTTTTTGGAAGGGCCTCTGGGTGGGAATCTCGCAAAAAGTGTTTGGCTTCTGGCTTTTATTTCATGATGAAAGCTTATGTAGTTTTCAAGATATCCTGTCCTAAAGTCCAGCAACTACCATCTTGATTTTTCATGATGTCATACAGTATGTTGCCAAGCATCACTCTTTCCTTAGTTACCCAGTGGTTAAGTTTACTTTTTCAAATAGATCTGCTACATATCGTCGCCCTTTGTTTAAAAATGGAAGAGTGACTCCGTCATTAAAATTTAGTTATTGTTATTTTGGTTATGAAGTTTAGATAATTTGAGTTGTACCTATATGACATCATGGATAATTAGTGGCAAGATGCTAACTATTCAACTTTAGAACTCAATATCTCCAGAACTACAGCAGCTTTTATCATGAAATAAAAACTGCATGCCCTGTTTAAAGGAGCTCTACAATCTACTAAAATTTCAGAATTGACCATAGTTCCCCTTTAAAATTCCATCCCCCCTGATTCCTGAAATTCTCAGTTTTTCGTTAATTTGACCCCCTCCTGCTCAACGACATTTGATAAACGACCCCATTCTGAGTTCGTCTACTGACGGAGATTATTGTAAAACAAAAAATAGGTCCATATCTGCATACCTTCTCTTTTTCATAGGGGTTGAGAGATATACCACTTTGCTACTTTGACGGTCAGGAAAAAATGACAAAATTGGCCACCTGCACCCCCTCACAGTTCGAAAACCAAGCTTCCCCTGGTTGAACACTGTATATTGGAAGATAGTACAACTCGTAATGAAGCTCTCCATATATAATAACCCATACTTCTAAGATTGCTTCATAGGATTTTTAGAGTCTGTGGAACCCCCACTTTTGGCTTGGGAAAAGAGGGCGACAAAGCGAAATTCTGTGCAACTGCCCATGGCCATAAAATCTGAACCACACAACCTTTTTGGCTATAACTTGCACACCTTCTATTCCCCCAGGGTACTGACTCTCTGGGCAAATTCATTGCCTCAGCTGCTGGTTCAGATTGTAGTTGGAGTGAGAGAATGCAAAAATCGCAATAGCCCGAAACAGTTAACATTCATACTTACCAACTCTTTTCCAAAAGTTTTGATGTTCCAATCCATCTAATATCATACAAATGACACAAGAGTTGGTCACATGTCTGTAGATCATAAAAGTAGAGAGACAACCAGACTTCGTCAAGTATTTCTCCAACTGCAGCAGTAGATGGTCAGCACATGCAATGTCTGTCGCGACCCCCCTCTCGAGAAGCGACATTAAAAAACATCCCTATCTCTTATGAGCTAAAATTTTCAGGAGAGTTTTGTACCAACTACACAAACTAGGAAATAGTCAATTAGCCACTCTGCATGCAGTTCAGAAGAATTTCAGAGGGCCAGAGGATGATTTTTCATGACTGCTATGGTTGAACAGCATCTAAGTCTGAAACATGCAGCATGCTACCACCTTACTTTCCCTTAAATAACTTTAGAACCAGCATTCCAATACTAGAAATTACTTCTAAATCATAAGGTACATATAATTAGAAACATATCCGGACATAGAATAGCTTATTTGGAAATTTTGTTCCTGAGAAATTAGGATTTGAGCTTTGGTGTTTTGCAAGTGACCGCCTTAGGGCATGAAAACAGGCAAGTGTTACAATATATAACCAAGCTGTTAATAACTTCTGAAATACCATACCAAATCACCTGAAATTTTCAGGGCACATGTAGAGTAGCAAAACAAATAAATAAAAACAAGAATGGGCATATAGAAAAGTATAGATGAACCTCTAGGCTCAGATTTGTTTCTGGCTGATCGCCCTCCAACATTGCATGTGAGACCACCAAAATCCAACACTTTGTCATGAAATAATAACTTCCACTGCACTTCAGGTGCTCAAATTCAGCACAGAGGTATCTCAGGCTATGCCCTACCTTTGATGATAAACAGGCATGCGCAGTGAATAAATGTGCAACAGTTATTTTCAAGTTCACACATCATATTGACCTAAGCAAAATCAGGCCAAAACAGGCTAAATAGTGCTGTCTTTGAGCGAGGATTGTGAGACTTTGAGAGCATCTTTTTTAGATCTGTTTGTGCGCAAAATATAGAGGAAAGAATGTAGAACACGATTCTGAAATTTCTTTTGGTGTACTGATTTTTTTTTGGCCGTGATGAACAAAGGGCCATTTTGACTGAAAAAATGAAATGGCCGAAAATCAGTCGCAACCTGAAAAAAGTCAACAACAAAATTTAGAGACAGTTAGAGTAACCCAAAATATCTTGAAATATATAAGAAACCCCATCTAAATCGGTTCGGAAACACTGAAACGGCAAGATTTTGAAGTTGAGCCGAAGGCCGTTTTTGGCGCCCAAGGTTCCTCTGAAGGGAACGAGCCATATCTTCCAAGATAGTAATCCTCCGAAGCTGAAACATCTACACGAATTAGTTCTCATCTTGGGCTTTCCATAAATATGATAACTATTTTCATAGCTACTCTGGATCAACAGTTACCACATTTGCTATCCGCCTGTATGCGGCACGTATCCTCTCAGTATGCATGGCTGCTGGAGAAAGCAGCGATCACGATAACAAACCTGTCACGTGTATCCAGAAAGTTGATTGGATTAAAGATGTTGCCAAGGCAATATAGCAACTGATTTGTCCAAGAAAAAAACATGAGTAGGACTTTGCCAACATTAAAAAAACTGGGGACTGGCCAGTGGCAGAAGAAATGATAACCACAGTCCGTACACCTGGTCGCACAACGTTAAGTAACATAGTTTCCACCCCCCCCATCCTACTGGGGGGGGTTGAGCAATTTTCCAAAAAATGCGTAAGGTGGGGGTTGAG
>JAOBRC010576898.1:0-11079 GCA_027575255.1 Scolionema suvaense
CTGAATATGAACCCAATAACTGCAGTGTTCAGATCAAAAGCAAAACAGTGAATGCCTGAATATGAACCCAATAACTGCAGTGTTCAGATCAAAAGCAAACCAGTGAATGTCTGAATATGAACCCAATAACTGCAGTGTTCAGAAAAGCTGCTTACGGTAAATACTTTGCTACGCATCACTACTTTACAAACACGCGAAAAATCGTAATTCCTTCTACTCTCAACTATCTAATTGTTGGGGGGTCTAATTGCTAGGGGGTGGAGGTTTTTCAAATTTTGTATTGATTTGGGGGGGCGACAATAAATGGGAGGGGTAGACGTTTTATTCAATAATTGTAATTTGGGGGGCGGGGTAGTGACTTATTCCGGGAAGGGGCAAGAGGATTCTTTTTGCCAGTTCCCTCTTTCTCCACCTGAACATACCTCCTGTTTGACTGACAATTTCGCGACTTTTACCTTCTACAGTTAAAGAAAACGTTGTTTTGTTAAGGAAATACCTTGGTTTTGATACAGTTACACCTAGTGAGGGGTATAATAACATTGGGGGGGGGGGTGTTGTCTGCCTCTGAAATATCTCATGATTAGGGGGTTGTAATTAATTGAAATTGGGGGTAATTTTCCCAAATTTCGGTACTTTAACCCCCCCTCCCCTACACTTAGATAGTTGAGAGTACCCACCTGGCCGACTGTGGTGATAATATTGTCATCAATTACGAGCGTCTGATTATCGAATTCTGGGCATTTCTTGAACAGCTTCACGATGTCACTCGCATTCCCTAAATATAACAACAATAAAACTAGCAAAGTAATGTGCATTGGAAACTTCCTTGTGTTATGTATTCAAAATATGTCACAAAATATGTCTTTTTCATTTGAACTCATAGGTCAGAACAACTCAAATGAATAGAGTCATTTTGGGAAAAGTTTTTTTCTAACAGATGGTCTGAAGGAAAGGAACATCTAATGGCCACTTTTGTTGCAAGTGCTGGTTCTTACGTGTCCAACCTAGTGCTGAGATAGGTGCTTACCAATACATTTGCTCAGCAGATTTTTTAAAAATATGCAGTCAGGTGTCCGAACCTGCAATCTTAGACAAAAATCTTTGCCAAAATCAAAAACAGATCCTGGGCACAATTAATGCTAACTTTTAAGGTTTGTTTGCGTCCTGCAGACAGTCTCTTAGCAAATCAATTCATTCTATAGCTTTAGAATTCTGCAATGGGGAAAAGTCGAATTGCTATAGATCACTCTGCGAGGTTCATTCAAGCTGTGTGATGAAAGAGTGAGCTGATTTGATTCAAGCAAGGCAGAGTGATAACGCCACAGTTTGGCACGCAGGTTATAAAGAGTCTTGGTTCTTTGTTTTTTCTCCCAGTTTAAAGATGATTATATATTAAATATTATATCTATTTCTCTTGTCCACATTTGTGACAGATATCGTTTTCCCATCTTATAATTGGCACTTAGCCAGCGGCCAGATGCTTGTATTCCCAGCCAAAGAGGCCTATACCCAGACCCTGTGCGAAAATCGATGACCTAGCGAAATCAGGCAACTTCTTTGATAGCCACTTTCAGAAGAAAGTTAGCGTCAAGATTGAAGACAAAATATAGTGTTCATCGGCTGCAACTCGAAGTGTGAAAATCAGCCATTTCATTTTTCTCGGAGACAATAGAAGTGAATGCCAAGTGAGAGCAAAACAGTGCGAATCAGTTCTCGCAAACATTGCCAGATTTTCCTTTTCTTTTCTCGACACCGTACAGAGCGCTCCTGAATAGGGGAATGGAAAATGAGGTTATAGGTTAAGTTTCCACAAAAAATTGCAAATAGCATTGTCTCATTTGTCCTTCAGTGCAATTTAGGCGAGAAAGTAGGTTCGTGATAGCTTGCTTGACCTCTTAACAATGGTTAATACGTTTCTGCAAAGCTTTCAGAAATGAACGCATTTGTCGATTCACTCGGATGCATTCCTGCAAGCAAATTTTGATGTATCATCAAGTGTAAACTACATCTGGTCTAAACGATGACAACCTCGTGATTGGTTGGGATCACAGCACTCAAGATTTGGAGAGCAGATAAGGGAAGTACTACTCGGTGGTCGTAGCCTGGAAGTATGAAATTCTGCTGTATATGTGAAGCGTGAACGGAGACTGGAAAGTAACTGGGCCACGGTCCAAAACAGAAAGTTTAAGCTATAACTCTCGTAAAATTACGGCATCATGATCAAAACATCGCTCCCCATCCGCCCCATCCACCCGTGAATACAACGTTTGAGAATGATGAAGCTCTTGGTTTGTTTCGACTTCTGAGGAATGATGGAAGAACTAAGAAAAAAGTAAGTATTTAAGCCACGTGAGCAGACCGAAAAACGCCAAAGAAATGCTAAAGTTTGTCTTCACGCAACCCATAATGTTACTGAGCTTACTGTTATAGGATTATTGCATTTCCATGCTTCATCCAAAATCCCTACTGATGTGATGATAGGCGACGCACCTGCTAAAGATCACGAGTATGATACATGTTGGGTTCTGCAAATTATACATCTGCTGTTGTGCAACGAAAACCCGTAATCCATGAGTAATGCAGGACTATTGGAAGTAAAATATTGAGTGGCAGCGACCCAATGGACGGCAGTTGATTCAATGAACAGCAGTAGCATCGATTGATCGCTGGTATCATCAGTACGCTGCAGTTTCAGTGGTGCCCAGTGCTCTTGCAGCTGTCCGACAATGCATTGCATGATGACTATTTGGGAAGTTGTCTTTTCCGCACATGGCAGACTGGTTTCTTCGTCACTTTCACAAGTCACAAAGACATCAATGGACAGACGTTGGACTCATAAAAATTCCATAATTTTTTTTGCACGAAGACCTGCTGGCCAGATGCGTTGTCTACTTAACAAAGTCTGTGAGGCAAATTACGCTCAATAAAGTATGTGAGATAAACTACGCCTGAGACCAACTTTGAGTTCAACAATTCGTATTCTTGACCTGGTTGATGCTGAGAACAATAAGTAAGAAGGGACTGCTTGCTAGTCTAAGCAGAACCAGACACGACTCCTTGCAACAGTTTCCGCTATATGCAGCAGTCATGTGAGCAACTTTCATGGACAGCAGCAGTGGGTTGAGCAACAGCCTGGGTGCAGCTAGGTGAGCAACTTTCAGGGTCTGAACAACTGTCTAGGTGAGAAACAGTTCGGGGGAGCATTATTCAGGGTTAGCAGCCGTCAATGAGCTACTGTCAGAGTAGGAAACTGTCTGAGCACTTGTCGGAGTAGCAGCAACTGGGTGAGCTACTGTTAGGGTGAGCAACCGTCGGTGCGACTCACTGTCATGTGAGCAACTGTCACTTCTGGGTGAGCAAATGTCAGGGTGAGCAACTATCAGGGGAGCAGCAGATAAAGTGCGAATCTCGGGTAAGCAACAGTTGGTTGAGCAACTGTCCGATGAGAAATTGTCTGAGTAAGCAACCATTCGAGGGAGCAACTGTCAGTGAACAACTGTCAGAGTGATCAATAATCGGGGGAGCAACATTTGCATGAGCAACTGTCTGGTGAGAAACTGTTAGATTGAGCTCCCGTCAAAATGAGCGACCACCCTGGTGAGCAACTATCGCGAGAGTAACTGTCGGAGTGAGCAACTGCTGATTCAGCCATCCAGCCGGAAGTACCTGTTAAGTACCTGTTCGATCATGAAATATGTACTGTGCTTAAAACAATCTTTTAGGAGTACAATAAACTAAAAATGGGGCTTTGGGAGTTCCTAGAAGTGCCTCAGCTTTACATTTTATAAGGCACACTCTTTGACGTTTCGTCAATTTTGGCATCATTTTGAAGAAAAATCGTCCCCGGGGTGTTTCGTCACCTGCAACATGTTTTGCAATTGTCCATTGCCCACAAAATTTATAGACCTTTTTAATTAGTCTCTTGGAACTACAATAAAACTTAAATGGTGATTCCAAAAGGTATACTTGAGACACCGCAAGAAGTTTGAGTGAAAGATTGGTCAGAATTTTGAGCGATCGTTGTTTTATTTTTAAACCCAGAGCCCTCCCAAAATCCCCCTCGCTGCGCAAAATCGGCTCGCAAACCGGAAATGAAACTTATGCTATCGTGTTCATTATAAAACACTATGAAACGCCACAAAAAACGGCCTTAAAAGATGTACTCAAATAAATTCTACATCGATCAATATGCAAAAGTGGCGGAATCCATCCCCTTGCCAGGCATGAATAGGGTTAAATAACCGAAATTACAACATATTACATAATACCAAGGCTGTGAAAGCGGGCCTTGCTCAACATCTTTGATAATACTAACCAAGAATCATAATGAAAGTTCACACACAGAGGGCAGAAAATATTATTGGAACCCAACTTCAAACCTTACCGCTACGCACGATCTCATCACCATAAATTATCATCATGCACATGCAGGTTACTTGAGTAGAAAACGCATAAATCTAGCCTTGGTCAAGAAAGACAACGAGATTCATGTTGACATCAACAATGAGAAACTGTAAGTCTTGACCAAGAAATGTTTCCCCTGTCTACCGCCAATACGTTTGTCACAAACATACCACTCTATTGTCTTCCAATGAAGAAAGTGATTTAACAATGTACTGACTGTACAACAATGTACTGTACAACAATGTACTGTACAACAATATGCTGTACAATAATGTACTGTACTATGAATTGCTACCAGTAAAATTGGGAAAGACAATGGCAACTTACCGGTGCTGTTAAATAGAACTGTTTGCGACCAGTAATCGGGTTCCGCTCCAGCAAAGGACATCATAATCATCGCCCAACACGAAATAAATGTCAGGTTGTGACAAGCTATCATCAAAAGCCATTGAGTGAAACCAGATGTACCGATTGCATTCGTAATTATTTCTTCATAGTCGGCTACCATTTTGATTAGAGGACCTAACAACGACTGGAAACTACGATAAATAAGGTTGAAAGATGATGACTCGAGAATATGGAATAAGGTGCTAACCACGGAGGTCCATCAATAAAGCACATCAATTTCAGAGAAAACCAAAACCAAAAAATTGACATGACCTGCAGTCACAGACCCACCAAGACAGTGATTTAAACTTCCTAGGGGCGACGCATTCATATTATATTTCAACGACCTTTCTAGTTCGCTTAGTCCCAAATCCTTAAAAGGCCGGGTAGTGACTTAAAATGACTTCCACATACAGATGCCAAAAATCATGCTAATATGCTCGTTATATGAGTGTTTAGTCTGCAAAGTGCTAAAGCCGTTTGTTCACAAAATGTTATCATTATTAATATTCAAGAGTGAACTGCAAGCATATAGGCCTTCAACTAACATGCAAGTACCATTTATAAACCACTAATAGCTACTTCTTCGATCTACTCAGGTGTCACTCTCAGTCTGATATGATTGCTTACTAAACAATCAAACAAAAAATAAAGAAAAAAGCAAATAAGAATATAAATGTGCCAGAAAAAACCGAGAGGACGAGGCTATGAATCCATTACGCAAATCCTGCGGAACACTTTATATCATTAAAATACTTATTCTTGAGTCAAAAAAGCAACGGATCGTAGTTTTTGATTGAGCCAGAGAACATGTCTCTGATTGAGCCTTATGGCGCTACGATTCAAGACAAGAATGTTTCTCGCAAATGTCTTGGAAAAGCCACAATGGTCAAAGTCATTAACGTACACGACATTTGTCGCTCAGACAAAACTTGACAGAAATAGGGCGTCGATGTCCATCACATTCACTTTCAAGCCCATTGCAGGGTTAAACATGGAAGACATTAGTAAATAGAAAAGGGCAGACCAGCACCCAAGACGAACAATGTGGAACAAACCAAAGAATATTGACATAAAGTCGTGTAAGAGTTCAGTAAATGTCAATCCAACAAGACACCAAATACCAATGCTGCAGAAGAAGGCATATTAGACATAGCAGCTGAAAGCACTGTGTAAAAGTTAAATTATGCGTTTTGCTACAATTCCAAACGAAATATATTTAAAACTTGCGTCGGAAATATCACATTGTCAACCCACAAGCAAAGGATTATTGAAGGAGGTGAAGAGAGAGCAAATCATGGCGCGTGAGTGGGAAAGGTTGTTTATCAAATTTCTTTAAGAAACAGACTAATCGTAAACACTCAAATTTTTGCGTAAGAACAACATTGTAAGAGAAGTAGCAGGACAAATGAAGACACTGACATTAGAAGAGTCATTATTTGTTGAAGATCAATAAGGTCCATCCACAAACACTGTCGTCACCTTTGCCAGTCTTGAACAAAGTACCAGAAAACTACAAATTGATACAAATTCAAACTGATTCCAGGTACATCAGTATTAGTAAAACTCTCGGGTATCTAATTCACGGATCTGCGTGCTGTTTCCGGAAGTACGCAAGTGGCATATTTAAAACTGTTTAAGTTTCAAATTTAATTTACCTCTTTTGTAGCAACTCCTAAAATCTGTTTACGTATCTCAATATGTTTCTTGTAATTCAAAAACGTCTCGTGGAATAATTTCTCAATGGGCCAATTCTTTCCACTCCTGCACGCTCATTGTATTTATTACATGTTCTTATCTTGTAGTTAATTTACGACACTCCTAATTACAAGAGAATCCACAGTAGGACGGAGCATACATCTCATGTGTCCAAACAAGCACGTCACCAAGAAGCTAACAAGTCAATTTAATAACAGTAACCACGGACCTCCAAACAGCAGAACCTAAATTATACTTTTACTCCTGCAGAGTCTTACATACAAGCAATCTATCAGAGACTGTCAAGGTCAGATAAAGACAGTAGCAAGCTCAATTGAGTTTATATAGAAAACAGTGAGCTGTCGAGACGGTGCTGATATGAACACCTTACATATTACTTTGCATAGAAAATACAGGCTCTGGCAGTTCCCAGACAAGGTCCTGTGACATGACGGAACTGTCAAGATTGTATGAATGTGTACACGTTGGGAAGTTCTGGATTTAGCAAAAGCCTGTGCTTTAAAAGAGATCAGAAATGGAAGATAAGACTTATAGGCTCAAAGTGGCTGTGATCGGCTTAATCATTGTGCCGTATTTGCAAACTACTTTTGCTCACTGTATTTTTATGGTTATTCGCAACTATTATGCTTTTTGCTGCAGTACCCCAAGTTGACTCTGCGATTGGAACATCGTGTCTTTATTTTTAATTTTTGTAAACAAACCTAAATTTGTGGCAAGATAATTCTTGATTTTAAATCAATTGAGGCTCGGTTTCTATAAACTTCTTCTTATTAAAAAGCATGTATTTGTTCATACTGCAATCCGGCTTCCTCGTACCACTTCTAGCTATGCGAATCTCGATCTAACCATGCCATTTTCTTGCTATTCTGTTAGTTCTCTCCTCAGAGTTTAGAGACCGCTTGGTCTAACTATTAATACTAGCGATTCGAATCCCTTTTGTCAGAGATTCGAAATTCGTCCTTTTTAGTATTCTCTATGCTACTTTCTCTTTACCATTCTATTACTTGTTTTATATTCAATTTCAACTGTGATTTAAAAAAAAATCATCTTACGGATGCTCTGCAACGTATATTTCTGCCTAGAATATAGGAAATTAGCTTTTCTTTAAATACGAACAAATTATTTCGGATAATTGGTGATTTAACGTTACGGAAAGTCAGTTTTTGCACTTTTGCAGTACTTATTGCATCTTCACGGATCTGTTCATATTTTATATCCTGGCTGCAATCTGGAGAAAATATTAGAATTAGTAATCTCATTCCAATTGATGCAGTTAAATGTATAAAAATATTCCCTACATCCCTTCCCCACCCCATCCCTCAGTCAATGTTTGATGAGAGCAATACAGAGTCAAGTCATGACTTGAACCAAGAAAGCGTTCTCAAACCTGCCAGCTAAGGCTTCGAGGATAATAATGAGTCTCAACAAAAATACAGACTTCCTTGAAATACGGCAGCACTTTTCGTATATAAATAATAAAATGTTATTTGTGCTTGTTATATGTTGCTGTTATGTATGTTACTGTTGTTCATTATACTCTGTATCTTCGCAGGTGAACGAAAGCTTACATCTAGATTAATCTTCTAGTTTTAGTATATATTGTCTTGCTGCTGGCTATACCACAGCAATTTTGTTCACCTTATATATAATCACGGATAAGCTTTTGAGATCAGAGCGTTTTGACACTGAACCGAACGCTGAGAATGCAGAGAAGATGTATAAACACTGGAAAATCCCATTTTTGAACTATCTGACAACTACTGTCACCGCCCCAGCCAGTTTGACGGAGGAACAAAAATTGCATGCAATTATCAATAGTGTTTCTGTCAATGTTTTCGACATAATAAGTGATTCCACCACATTTTCTTCAGCAGTTAGTAAATTGGATTCTGCATACTTGAAACCTGTCAATTTCATTTTTAACCACTACCAACTCATAGCACGCAAACAAGATCCTGTACAGTCTATTGATAACTTTATCCAAGGCCTGGAGAAAACTGCAAAAACGTGCAACTTTGAGTCTGTCACTGCGGAACAAAACAAGCAGCTTTACATCAGGGATACATTTATCAGTGGCATACATTCGTCGTACAATCGCCAGTGCCTCTTAGAAAACCACCAGATGTCACTAGAGGATACTTATCAGCGTGCTAGAGCTTTAGAACAGGCTCAGAAACAGTCAGCGAGTTATGAACGAAATAGTATAGCTGCAGTTCCTGAGAAGGTCACTGTTGCAGAGTCTTGTAGAACTGCTGCAATACCAATACGCAATGTTGCCGTGTCTTGTAGAACTGCTACAATACCAACACGCAATGTTGACTCTGGAAAACTCCCTAAACGAGAGGGTAAGTGTTACTTCTGTGGTCATCAGAGACATAGTCGAAGTATCTGCCCTACACGAAATTCTACCTGTCGGAAATGTGGTAAAGAAAGTCATTGGGCTGTTGTGTGTAAATCTCAGTCATCTTCTACTGCTGCCATCCACTACTCTGAATCTGACCTTCCACATCTGGCATGACTAGGCTTAGTCATGACATCACCTACTCCATATGTCATGTAAATGGTTCTACATTAAGTGCTGTGATAGATTCTGGTAGCCTAGATACATTTATTAGTCTCGATACTGCAAAAAAACTGAAACTGCACATACTTCCTACAGTGAAAACAGTCAGTCTTGCTGACCTAAATCAGAAAGCCTTTATTGTTGGTGAAGTCGTTTTGGACATCTCACTAAATGGTCATGTTTATTCTGCTATTACTGTAATTGATCATCAGTTTGCTAGTGTTGTTATTGTCAAAGATCTCCTTCGAAGGCATAGCAAAGTTACCTTAAATTTCAAAGGAGCTCAACCAGAGTTAGTTATTGCAGGCATATAAGATTCCACCGTTTTTCCTGAGATGAAAGTTCCTGCGCCTCCTCTGTTCACTCATTTAGCTCGTAAACCTATTGCCTCCAAGTCTCGCAGATATTCTGCTGCTGATCGTCGATTTATTACGGAAGACACATCAAGATTACTGCAGCAAGGCATAATTGAACCATCAATATTACCATGGAGGGCTCAAGTATTAGTAACTTTTAACGATAATCGTAAGAAACGAATGGTAGTAGATTACAGCGATACCATCAATCTTTTCACTGAGTTAGATGCATATCCCATGCCAAACATCAATGATATGATCAACAAAATATCTCTATACAATTTCTACTCAACATTCGATCTAAAATCAGCTTCCAATATCGGTGGCAGATCGGAAATATACTGTCTTTGAAGTCGATGGTAAACTTTATCGGTTTAAACGTTTACCCTTTGGTGTGGCAAACGGAGTCAGTGCTTTCCAACGGTCAATTGACAGATTGTACACGAAGCTGGTTTGTGTGATGTTTCTGCGTATGTTGATTACGTCACTGTCTGTGGAAGAACTCAGGAAGAACATGATAGCAATCTAAAATCTTTCTATGCTACTGCCGAGAAATACAATATCACATTCAACGAAAGTAAAAGTATTATTCTTTATCTTTGATATTCTGCGACTATCATACATGAAACTAATGCTCTTTTGATCCGTAATCACTTTGAACTTTCTACCAAGTAACAAGTGTCTCCATTGACGAAGGGATTCTACGATCGCTGCAGCTTCTTTCTCTACAGCAAGCTGCTTGATTTCATTATGACTTAATGTTCGAGAAAAGAAAGCAACTGGGCGGCCCTGCTGATTAAGGGTAGCAGCTATACAGAAATCACTTGCATCTGTATTAACTTCGAAGGAAGCATCAGGGTCAATTGCAGTTAATATTGCAACTTTTCAAATCATCTTTCAGTGTTCCTGTCGCAGTCACAACAGACTCGGGCACAGGAATTAAACGTAGTATTATGACTTAATGGGTAAACCTTCTCTGAGAAGTTTCTGATAAACTTACTGTAATAGGAAAACATACCCACCAGTCGTTTTTGGGCCTTCAAGTTAGTGGGAGGTAGTATATCTAATAAAGGCTTCAATCTACTATGATCTGGAGCACTTTTGTTATGTGAGACAGTATAGCCAAGAAGAGTAATCGATGTAGATGAAATGATAAAATTAGCTGGTGGAGAGCGGAGTTGTCTCAGTTCCAGTTTGAAATAGTGTATCACCCAGGACAGAACAATTTGACTGCTGATACATTCTCTTAGTGAACTTAAAGAATTGCATTATCAGCTGTGCCATCCTGGAAGTACTATACTTACACATTTTATTCGTACAAAGAATCTCCCGTTTTCACAAGAGCAAGTGCAACAAATTATCGAATCATGTATTTCATGTGCGGCTATAAAACCCCGTTTTTGTCGAGTGCATCCAAACAGTTTAGTGTAGGCGATACACCCATTCCAACGCCTCAACATTGATTTCAAAGGACCGTTGCCTGTTTCCCGACATGGTAATGAATTCTTGTTTACTGCTATAGATGAATATTCCAGATTTTCCTTCGCTTATGGTTGTAAAGACATGAGTAGTTCAAAATAAAAACACGAGAAGCTTTGATGGAAACATTCTATTTCTAACTGAATATTTCGCCTGCAACTGCAAGGCATC
>JAOBRC010577009.1:0-11079 GCA_027575255.1 Scolionema suvaense
GATTATAGCTATAGGAATATAGCTACAAATATAGCAGAAGGCTGATTAGTTTGAGTCTTCATAGTAGTTGCAAAAATAAAATATTTGAATGCTTAGGGTAAACGTGCGTCGGCAAGACTTTTGCGACAAGTACAAAGGAATATTCAAATGACAGCCTTATAATGGTGGGGAACTGGTTTTTCGTTACACAGGATTGAACCATGTGGGTACCTGCGTGTACGATCATTACCCCCAAATTTCGAGGCCTGTAAAGACAATGAACTTGTGACAAAAATCAAAGAAGTCGAAAAATTTTAAAATATTTTGAAAACCCTATCGTTTTTTTTAAAGAATCAGGTTTCATCACTTCGTTTTGATTATGGACTTGAGACAAATCCACAGACCGATGGATCGGAGGATATGCGGACAGGCCTCACAGTAATTAGAAACGATGGTCAAAAATTTCAACAGAGGTCAACAACACATGGCATTAAAGCATCTATTTGATGAAAAAAGCCAGATGAGTAGTTCTAGAGGTATACAGATGTATGCAGCCTCAAAGTTCAGTAGCTGCCATCTCAATTTTTTAGACCATGTCATGGAAGCACATTGCTAAGCATTGCCATTTACTTGGTAACACAAAGGCTAATTGAAGTTATTTTCTCACGTAGATCTTTTACATATCATTATCTAACCTGGGGACCAAGCTGTGAGGTTATCACTCTGCTCCTCTTCGACTCAGCTCACTGAGTGAAGCAGCGCTGACGATAGGAGTAAGCAGCATAGAGAGTGATGGTTAATCATTATTTGAAATGACTTTAATTTTTTCTTAATTTTCTTTTTGTCATGGATTTCCTTCTGAATGCTTTTTCTTTAGTAACACCATAATACTAATTATTGGTATGCTTAATCTCAATAAAAAACACTGTTCCGCCGCTTGAAAAGGTAATTACATGCTTCGTAAAAAAGCATACTTCGTTAGGTTGATGCTGTGAACTTTTTTCAAATTTTCTTGAAAATCTTGTACGCAGTTCAAATTCTTGTACTAGTTTTTCCAGAACAAAACAACAACCAAAACACCTGAAAACATGACACAGAGCCATGAGGGAAACATTTGTCAAATGAAATGCCTAGCTATGGAACAAACAAAGTGAGACTTACCATGACTGGAGATACTCTCTGTTTATCCATCTCATCTTTGAAGCCTTCGGTGACATTGCTGACCAGTGGAACTCCAGATCTCACAGCAGAAGCAACAGCTCCTCCAAGCTGGTTCTGAAACACGAAGAAGAGGAAAAGTGACGACAGTAACACCACGCAAAGAAGTTAAAAAACCCTGAAGAACGTCTAACAACTTTTAACATCTAATTTTTAAGCCTCGGAAACAATATTTTAGCAGTTCTAAGTACATCTCTGAACGTTTTTCACAGCACTCCCTGACAAAGAAAACCTATCTCCACAAAAGCAGGCAATTAGCTTTCCTTATTCTCCACACTCCCCCATATTCTGCACAGGAGCCTACATGATCAGGAGAACCTCCGGGAACTTACTTGAACTGGCAATAATTTAACAACATAATTATGGGCTAAGAAAGAATATATCACAGGGCTTTCGGTCGGTGAAATCTTGATTGATTTGATATAAAATGGGAGAATAATTTACGCTGTAAACTGCAAACAAAAAAATCCTGAGCACATTTCACCGTTTGTAACAACCATGAAAGCTTAATGGTGGTAGGAACAATATTGTGTGGAGCCAACTTCTACTTATTGCCCCAATTTATTCTCAAATCATATATACAGTATGTACATCATGCCGGTTTTACAGAATGTTAGGCAGGATCGCAACCTCTCTTTCACGCTACCACTTGCTCTGAATAGTCAGTTCATGTGCTAATCACAAGGCAGTTACAAAGCTAGGTGGAAGAGTCCAAGACAACAGATCTCTCGGCAATGTATACTGTGACTAAACCACACTAAGAAAAGCATATGCATCACAAACAAAGCATTTCATGCTCTAAAACCGGTCATCTTTTGACTTCACAACTCGGCTACGTCTGCGAAAAATAACGGTAGACCTAAATCCCTGCTCATAAGAGGATATAGGTCCTGGGAGCACCAAAATCTAAATAACGCACGTATACACTAGTCATGTTTCACTAGCGCTACACACTCTTTCTTTTATAAGCATAGGGTAAATTTGCTGAGTCCCAATAAGCTTAATTTTTTCCGATTTGAGCTTTCAAAATATGCTTGGCGGTATGGTTAATCCACTTACCTCTAAATTTAGTATAAAGATTTGAAGGTGAGCTTTTTGGAAAGCCAAACTTTCGAACATCCAACGAGTCATACGGCTCTTGTTTCTTACTTTCGAACATCCAAGGAGTCATACAGCTATTTTGTTTAGAAGAAAGATAAATACATGGTCCACCATCCGATCAACATTTCCCAGTTTTGAGAAAGTTCTCTTTTGAAAGTTTGCTAGAAATAGTTTATGAGGCTCAAGGACTATAGGAATGTAATGGTAGTTAAATTTTCTGCAGCTCCAGATATGCTAAGCAATTATGCTTAATTTTTGAAGGTTCTCCAGTTCTACATGCTTATCAGCATTATGCTTATAAAAAAAAAACAGTGTGCACGTTGTTGAGATATTCTAGTTTGAATATCTTCTGAGTAAATATCTGTGAACCCACGGGCTCACCAATACTTTGGCGTGATATCCATCGTGATAAAATCTTAAATCACTTGACTTGCTCATAGGTTTTGAAATTGTGACTTGAATTGCTTCACACTGATACTTGACTGCACCCATTCTTGATGTTCTCGTAATTTTTGTGCACTAATCAGATATTCAGATATTAATGAGTAAGGGGAGCTTGAGGGCAACTATACGGTTCCTTTGAAGATATTCATGTGACGCAACTGTACTAGAATGCGGAATTTGTACCGGGTGCACTGACCCGCGATTTACGTCACAACCTCTTTTGACGCAGAAACACATGGGTAATCAACATGCGCTATGTAGGAGATATTTGCGTTTTGAGATCTGGTGCGCACGCGGCAATACATATGAAAATTAAGACGAATTGTTTTGAAGCAATATACTGCTCTACAACGATATTGGCCCTAGTGGTAGATCTTGCCAAAAACAAGAACATTGGCTTGTATTCAAGCAAAAAAGTAGTTGAGTAGTTCTGTAGTAATGTGACCTTGAAGTTAAGATAATTTTCACCTATCCTGTGATTCTTGTTCTGATCAGTGACATCATACAAGACTGCTTCTAATGTCTACGGCTTTCCTTATAGCAACTAAACATTTAAAGGATTTGCTTAAAGATTATGAACAACATATTCCGCCTTCCTTTAAAATAAAACAAAATTTAGATTCACACTCATATGTATGTTCCATGAAGAGCTAGTTGACAAAAAAGATGGAGCAATTCCATTTGATTTGACCATATGTCATGCATAATTACCCAAGGCTTGACAGCACACACGCACGCGCCCCCACATGCCTATTTCCTCCCAGCCGTGTGACAAACCACACCCCTCAAAATTGCATTTTCACGCTTAGACGTGCGCAAAACACACACCTCAAGATCAGAAAATGAATAAATCACACGCCTGGAACACTCTTCTGCTCACCTAAAAGGAAAAATAGTTTGCTTCTCCAATCAAGTTATTGAAAATAATCTGCATTCATTGTTGATGCTGACAAACTTTTCTGCTCCCCAATCCAAGGAAGCGTTTTCGAAGCACCCAAGGCATAGTGGAACCCTGTGACCCCGTTTGAAAATCCCGCTTACAGTCTTCCAGGCAAAACTTTGTCCGAGAAAGCCATGTCTGTAAAATTCGTAATGGGGCCGGCACAGCGGTGTCTCTCGTCGAACGAAAGCAGAAAGGTAGGGCAGGGACGTGCGATGGAACAGCTGAACTTCAACGTCAGATATGTCGAAGGAGTTTTGTTGTGAGCAGATATGAGTACCTGTAGTATCTGTGTAAGTGTTGACTACCTTGATTTTGATTTTGTGAATTCACCGTTTCGCTTACTTTACAACTGTGAACATGCATTGCTCGCACCTTTATTTTAAGGCAAACTCTGACTGCAGACATGCCACAAATGCAAAATTTCTCGGGGCTTTGCCCTGTACCCCACTTGGGGGGTTAAAGCGCCCCCAAGTCCCCCAGTTGCATAATGCTCACCTCCTTCGCTACGCTCCAGAGGCTCGAAATCAGAAATGCATGTCTTTCAGTCTTGGGTGTGCTTTTTAACACACGTCATTTGTAATACTTTTCTCAAGGCGTGCGGTGCACCGCACGCGATCGATTTTTTCCCGTCCAGGCCTGATTAACGTTCAGAAGCGAAATGGCAGCAATCCAAATTCTCCATGACTGTGAAAGCAGATATATCTGGAATGACAACAGCTTTCTTCAAGAAATAAAAAGCTATCATCATATTTTTGAGGGCTCTTAGCATGCCAAAAATCATCTTAGACAGGTATGCTACTTGAAGGCATCTCTTGTGTTGCAAGCTCTTCACAGCATGGCACAAGGAATTTTACTAGCTTAGTGCGGCTCATGTAGGGACTGACATATCTACGGCCAGTATAAGTAAGACTTTCTATAGATTGAGTAGTAAAACTTTGAGCGATAACGAAGAACTATTTTAAAGAGTGGGCAATGAGTGTGTGAGCACTATCTACAAAGTATACAGACAAGCCTGCAAAAACGTTCCGCTAAAAGCAGCCACCCTTATAGGCACAGTCCTCATACTGAATGAAACAGTAAGGAAATCAGGAAACTTTGGATTTGAAACGTACACGCCAGGCAGAGAAAATAGTGGCAAACTTGGGACACACATCCTATGTTTTCAAGGTGACACGGCCAACATTACTATGGTTTTTACTTTCCAGATGCATCTGCTATCATATGAGCTCAACTAGCAAGATGGGCACAAAAATACCACTTACGATAGGCTGCAGTAAATCCGTATCAGCCAATAATGCCATGCTTTCAACTCCTTCTTAGTAAATCTGATACACTTCAAACTTTGGTTTCGATCCAGCTCTATCCACAGCTGAGTTGAGAAATTCTACTTCAACAATTACTTAAGCTAGTCCATCCGATAAGAGTTATTACTGCACACAAAAGATGACTACTTTTACATAAGGAAAACGGTGCTATCTGCAGTACTGGGAAAACAAGCAATGGCCAGTAAAAAAACCTACCGTGTTACCCATTTTTATCTGAAAAACAAAAATCCGACATTCTCACAATCGATTAAATTAATAGATTTCGATGACAGAGTACTGATCTAGAATCCTTGATAGACTATCTGTATTAGCACTCACAACCGTATTCGTCACATGAGGTTAATCGCTTCGGTCATCCAGTTGTGACAGTGTTTAAGATTGCACGTAGTCAGTAAACTATAAAGGCAAAACAGTTAAATAGAGGAAGCTGTCACTATTGACACTGGGGAGGTGCTGCATTAACAAAAAAGTTTGAATAAGTCAGAAAGAAGATAAAGTCATTTTCCCTTTTCATCAAAACCACCGTCCCGACTGACACAAAACAAAATCATGCCACTGAGCCATGAAAAATGTATAAAACTTTCCAGAAGTAATAATCATAGTACATCCACTATGTTTCTCGGCAAAAGCATGATGCACAACATTCCTCACAAAAGCTTGAGGGTCTTAAATAGCCATATACAAAACAGGTTTCCCAAAAAAATTCCCACATAGCCACACCTACAGGTACCTTACAACATACTGTGATACTTGACCTTCACGAGTAGGGGTGTTAAGTAACTACGCAGGACAGAATAAATAATTCAACAATGTTTTGGATGACAGTTGTGGCGACTCCCCAAATGTATACAGAATTGTTGGTGAGGCACTGTGGCAACCTCGCTGTCAAGCTGCTCCACCCTTCTTCATGAATAAATCAACATAAGAAACTCAAGGGATTTCGCAACTTCATCATAACTGCACAGATGCTGAGAATGACTTTTACACTAAGCCACCTCATAACTCACACTTTGAAAGGAGCTAAAAACAGAAAATTAAAAACAAACCCGCACAAAGATACACTGAGGGACTTGCCACGGTCCCATTATGATGTCACAAACATAACAGATAAAATCTTCACATGTAGCAAAACTATTGGTTCTCGTGACTGAATTTAGTACTCTACAAAGTTTGCCTGTAAAACTAGTCCCGAATTATAGCATTTAAGCTTCGTGTTGAACTTTTTTGATCATTCAAAAAACATTCAAAAACAGGATTGGCGTGGTTTGACAAAACTATTATGTCTTCAGAACCATGGATTGAATACTACCGGAGTTTAGCCGCAACACTTTTTATCCTGGGTTCTGCCCAGGATTTTGTAAGTGCTGGGGGAATTGCAGCAAGAGGTTGAGATGTGTAGGAATGATTAAAAAAGACTAAAGAGCTTCATAAGTGGGAGCGGTTGATGATGAATGCTGAGCAGTACTGCCCAATGTCGCCCGACGTGGGCAGAACCCTGTTATCAAATATGCAGTTATAAAAAATAGTCAAATGAGTAAGTGTACCTTAGAGCGGAGAAAATTTACCAAAAAACGTGAATAGGGTTAAAATTGTATTGACTGAAGAGCACGATGATATGATAAATTAATTAAGACAAGACTGCATAGCTTGTGTTAAAGGGACAGTACCTGATATGCGTCTGAACTAAATGTTAATATTTTGAGTAAAAATAATCCTATTCAACGTAAAAACAACCACAAAATGGATCGCATATTTTTACAACTCAATCTTTGTATGATTGATTGTATGGAATTATAAGGGTGGATAAAGAAATTCAAGAATTGCCCAACAAAATCAAGAAATCTGTCATTTGGTAGTGCCTATGGCTGAAATACTTTAGATTGAGAGTCCTAGTGGCAATACTGTCACTTGGCAACCTCAAAATATTTAATTTCAACGGTTCTATCAGATCCTGTCCCTTTATGCAGCTATAACAGATGAAAGGAGCCCAATTTCAGTAAAATGCAATAGTCACCACATCAAAATACAATATGTTGGTACTTACAGCCACAGAACCAAAGATGCCCTAGGAAGAAAAACAATAATAGAACAATGACACAGGAGCATCTAGTATGTGATGGTTTCTTCAACTAAAAGGAAAAAAACTCCCTTAAAAATGACCTAGGAAACTTTTCTTTTCGACAGAACAAACAGAAACATAAAAGGTATACAGCTGCATGTTATTGACCGAGTACAAGTTAATTTATGTAAGCTAAGAATAACCCAAATTTCACGGTGACACCTTATGCACGTCAAAATATTGGCTATCTGTCAAAGGCATCTGTGCCAGAAAATTGGCCAATATTAGTAGTGTTGATTATGTTCGAAAATAAGGCAAACATGTATACTCAATGCAGTTCATAATGGCACTCTTTCCTGAAATTAAAATCTTAACCAGCCTACATAGTGGACTGCACTAGGTGTCAATAAATGTTGTGCAGCCTTTGAGAAAATAAGACTGTGGAGCTATTAGTTAAGGGATCTGAATACATGCAATGTTTGTATCGGAATAATGCTTAGAAGCTCCATGCAATTGTCGTAATTTGGAGGCAGGTGGTGCATATTGCAAGTATCCACAGAATCTGTGGAATGACCAATCCTATTTAGTTGATTCTAGTTAGGTCAATAAGATTCAACCAACTATTGTTAGTCTCATAGAAATCTACATTTTCTGTAGCTCTCCAATATTGAAGACAAGATATCTTACACATAAAAGAGACAATAACACAGACAGCAAGCTGAACTCGCCAGCACAGAAATAAAATGGATTATTTGCGTTCAAACATAGTAGTTCATTTCATATAAGAGGTTGATGGTTACCCAAAAACCATTTGACTAGAACAGACGATTAGCAATTTACATGAGCTGTCCGGTTCTCAAACCAGCGCAAACTGATACATCGATCGTTGTCATTCCCATACTAAATTCTACTAACAGGCCTTACAGTAACCTTCACTGTGTGAACAAGATAACCAAAGATTTGTTTATGAAATCATCATAAACATATCAGATAAAATTACAACCTCAAAAGTCATGCTGATTCTTATAGTGCAATAGTGCAAGCAATCTGAGATACATGAAGTAAGGTAACACAGACTTTACTGTACTTACAGGTTGTTGCTTTACTATTACTTGCTGTTGTGGTGGATCTAAAAATGGAAAAACGTTTTTATGAATTCTAGTAGTTAATTGGTACTCACCACAACCTGGTTGTTCACATGCACCCGCTATCATGTCAAACATCGTACCCGGAAATAATCGTAATAAGCCAGACATCCAGTAGAGAAAAGAAACATTACATTTCTTAGAACATTACACATATGGGTGCCTACATATCTCTGCATGTACCTCCAGAGACATTATTTGTTCTCAGCCAAGTTTAGAGACGTTTTTCTATCTTCCAACAGTCTCTTGGTAGCATAAACTCTCTCAATACCGACACGAAATGTTTTCCAGCAGGTGCCCATCGGTCAATGAGATAAACTGATTTGGGGTGCTCCATCAAAACTGAGGGAGCTGTCTTGCATTGCTAAGAAATATCTGAATGATAATTACAAATTCTTTGCTTCATCATTGACTGCTGTTACTCCAGTAGACATGGGTGCCCAAATCCTGAATTTAAAATTTATATCATCATCACTGTCCCTTAGCCTGCGCACAGCCTCTGCTCGAACCAAGTTCTCTCAGAGTCTGCTTACTTTGGCGCGAATCTCCGTTTTTCAAATTAGCAAACTTGTTACTTATTTGGCAGTTTGCGTCAGGTGTTCCTATAGCAACCTCATGATTAACATCAGTTTGTATTGAATCAGTCCGTAAAGTCATGCATAATTGATGAGTGGAAGTCACTGGTGGCATTAATGTGCTCATTTATGGCATAATTCTCAAACGCAGAAATGCTGCGAAAGGTAACAGAACAAGCAAGCAAGTGAAGCGCAGTGCGCTTGGTGTGGTACAGGCTAACTGTCCCTTAGTCTAGACACTATGTTTAACTTATACTATTTCACAGTACCCTCTTTGTACTTTTTTTTCTCCTAGCATATTTGGTTTTGTGTTCAATTTCAACTTTGACACCTCTCTCTTATCTGTGCTGGAGACTTACCCTGTCCTAAACGGATTTGGCCTGAATAAGCATTTTCACCCTGGAGATGACTAGATGGCATGAACGACTAGAATGCCCACGTGACCAATCTAGCCGTCAGCATGAAAACAGAAAAATCAATATGGCCGGCTAGTTTAGACCCCAACCTAGTCATCCACAACTACCCATTCAACTGACGGATAGAGTTGCATGCAACGGCTACATTGCAAATGGGAAAAATGCTAGATTCAAATCTGGTCGTCGGTCAGCAAAAGTCAATCTAGCCATCTCCCATTTTCACACTAACATGACTAGATTCGATTTCTAGTCATTGAACTGCTTGTCTAGATTCACCAGTGTGAAAACGCTTACCATTGCAAAACAACATGACCTTCACCAGGGTACTTTACTGACAGAGGAGGCAAGAATGTACTGTGTAGCCTAGTGCAAATTGCTTTCTAAAATTAACTTAGAATACATATAAATTTTATGCAATAAATTACGATGGGACAGCAGTCAAAAAACTGTCTGAAATGAGATACAGATTCTTCAGCTTCAATTAGAAGTTGCTTAGGAGTGTTCATTGGATCGGCAGATCTGTGAAACGAACCAACACATAGAAATACAGAGCAGCCAGAAGAGCATCATTACCAATTTCTCAATCACTAAACTAGACAGATTTCCACAACCAGTGAGTCAGATCTCCCCGTGAATTGTGTATAAGCCTCAGGATTGGACGTGTGGTATAAAAAACTTTGAAGTCTCGTCACAGGTCAAAAGAATGAACAAGTATAAACCATTAGCATTGGATGTTAATATAAATTCTTCACACCCTTGGCCCGCAAACCAAGTAAAAGCATTGAAGTAAGGAAATAATTGAAAAGGTTTTCATTTTCATACCCTATCTAAGGATGTGAAAACTGCAGGACTTCAAACTTACAGCCAGTTTGACTATGCATTCCTTCATAAAATGCTTGTCAAATAATACCTCAGTCAAATAATGCCTAATGCTTGTCAAAAAATGTGTCAGGGACATTTACAAATTTCCACAGGCCCTAAGGAATTCTAAAGAGTGCTATCAAACTCATAGTCGTAATGGGTGACTCGCTTCCCTAAAGTCAAGTAAACTGTCCAAAAATTTTGTTCTTTAGATTTGAGTGCTCTCCATTAAAAGAAAACTAGTCTCAGTTTCTTTTGTTGCTCTGCAAGATTGAAGATTTTCTGATCACCTTAATTGCATTTTCTTGGATCTCTGGAGTAACTCTTCAGATCCAAGTAAATTGTATAGGACTTCTGCAGTTGATAAACTGCATATTGCACATATGTTGTATTAAATCTGGTCTAAACAAGCCACAAATTCGGCTCATTGATCATTGATTTCAATCATTCTGTGCACTATGGCAAGCCTGTAGCCGGTAAGTACATGTAGGTCTTTTCAGCTTGCTATCATTTCTATCAAATGTAGCTTAACGTCTCTTGTCTACTAAGGAAAAAAACATTTTCACTACTTAAGGAAGGTAGTCTCACTAAGATTAGTGCAGAGCATAGTCTTTCTAAGAAACATTTTCTAGGCTTCCATAAACGAGGACAGTATTGTACATAGTAGGGACTGGGGGTTTGAGCCCCCTAAACTTTTTAACCCACCCCCAGATTAAATTATCCCCGTTGACTTTGCATGTGTCGCCCCCTGCCTCTAAGGCCGTCCTTTACGAAAGTGAGCGAACATAAACTTCGTTGTCTTATGCTTACTCCTGTTACAATAACACTAAATGAGAAAACTTTGTTCTTTGGTTAAAGGTAACTATAAACACTGACAAATACTGTATAGTGCAAGTAACAGGCCTGCTGCATGCAGAAATTTTTAAACTAATGAGTTGGACCATCCTTAAAAATTGCTTTATAATAGGTTGTTGCGAATAGTGCCTCAACTTACCCTAAACACGTTTACCCAC
>JAOBRC010577120.1:0-11077 GCA_027575255.1 Scolionema suvaense
CAAGATTTTGAATAGGCTTTTGTTTTCGAGAACGACAAGAAGAGCTGTTTCATTGTTCTTATCTACTATTCAATCGAGAAAGTAGCTCGAGAGGTACTTTACGGCATCTTTGAAGATATTCATGAAATGCTAATCATGGTTTGGGCCAGTAAAATGATGTGCTCTCTGGAATAAGTTTGTAGCATTCATATCTATTATTCTGTGAACAATAGCTCAGGAGATATTCAAGTTTGCAAGTTTGGTGCGCACACCCCAACAGTTTCTAATGGTAAATAAGAAAATAAATAGGCGCAATGCAGCAATCACTCAACTGCCTGGATGCTTCAAAGCATTTTTGCGAGACAGACCCTAATAAGCAAGATCCGCGAAAGTTTCTCTGAATAGTTTACCAACATCTGACTGCAACAGAAGCCAGAAGCCTGGAATTGCTTTGAAATATCACTTCCAACACATAAAGCAGCCTTACATATATTGGCTCTTTTCTTGTCTGTCTCTTTCATCAGCAGATAATTTCTACCTAGGCTTGGTACAAGACCCAACACAAACACGTTTGTGTTGGGCCTTTGCCCATTTTGCTGTCCGGCTTGTTTTCCAAGCTCTATTGTTGACTAATATGCACATCATGTGTGAGCTAAATTATTTACGTAACTTAGTAGAGGAGAGGTGAACAGGACGTGGGACAGGAATTTCACTGCCATGCAGGCAACAGTCCCTGAAAGGATAAAATTGCGCTCGCAGGAGTAAAATGTTCTTGCTCAATTCAGTTATCTTGCTAATGCCACATTCTGACGGTGTACATACAAAAACTCCTGCTATCTTTTTTTTCTCATCTACCGCAGATCACATATTCAAGGGCTGTTGTAAACGTCGTTGAGCCCCAATATGATGATGGTGTGATGGTGTCAATTTCGAACAAAGCGAGTGATGATGGTCTTGTTAATAATTAATTTTGTAATTTAGTTATTCGATATCAGCATGTAAACTTTACAAACTTTTCTGGCCAAGGCTGCTTGATAAAAATAGTATGAACAGATTTGCAAAATGTCAACGCATGACATCTAGAGTATTACTAATTAATCCTGCAGCACAAGTGAAACATAATATGGCAGGATGTGGCAAATAGGAAGTCCTAGGTTCAGAGTGAAGCATAGCAGGCTAGCTGGCTCGACTATGGTCATCGCACGGTTCGGCGAGCTGGCTGTGACCCCTGAATGCCTTGTTTTGGGATTCCAGGATGTAAATCGTTTCCCTTGCTGGAAGAAATCCATCGCGCAGGCAAAGCGGCTGCTGTAATTTAAATGAGCCCGATTAGTCGCACACTCAATTTAGGTATCATACGCTGCATAGGTGAAGGGAGTGAAATTTTCGTTATTTTGGCGGCACAAATGCAGTTAGCCATATACATGGTGACTGTAGCTTGCAAAAGCACTTGAGCAGATTGTTCTTGCTTTCAGTGACACCACCATATTTTAAAAGTTGAGGGCAGCGTCCAACAAGGGGGGGGGGAGGGAATATTCAAGTCTGATTTCTCCGAAATACTATTAAAATAGGCTTTGTCTAATCCTGAAGGGCGTTTTTAGAGAATTTTAGGAAGAGCTTTTTCTCTCCATATATGTGCCTGCACTTTTAGGTGCTCTGTGGGAGATCCCCGCTGCTGTTTTCGATCTCTGTTTGCTGTTTTGTATTTACTATGACTTTGTTTTCTTTAGTTTGCAATCTGCCTATCAATCATCTTTTTCTTGCAACTAGCTGCTGGTATTCTTGGATTTGTGTTCCGTAATAAGGTGAGTCAAAACGTGCTTTCTCTCCCCTCCCCCCTCCCCCCTTTCGATGTTCCGGGAATCTGTTGTTCACCATGGATGAAACTTAACACAGAGCCACTGATCTTCTGATCTGCGTTCAGAATACTTTTGTTCAATAAGGAGCAACCTATGACATTAATAATAAATGGACTCTGGCAATGTTTTATAATTTAAATTATTTTGGCATTTTAAAGAAAAACGAATAAGGTGCAAAAAGTTTCGAAAATAAAGAAAACTCGGATGACTTTGTGTCTCTAAAAAAAATTATCAATAAAAGATAGCTGCCCTCCACTTTCCGAATGAGGCTAAGGGACTGTTCGTGATGTTTCTGATCATGAAGCTGTGTCAACTTCTAACCGATGAAATCAATAGAATGTGTAGAAAAATGTTGTAGATTATAGTGGGCAGCCCCCTTCACTAATGGGGGAGGGTTATGGGCTTCTAGAAAATGGCGTACCTGAGGTGGTAAAAAATATTTCTTGGGTTAGTAGGGGTGTGGCATTAATAGGAAAGTAAACTTAGAATTGGGGGATAGGCTGTTCTGCCTTTGCCTCAATCAGCAATTCTAACTACAGGACATGAAATGAATAAAAAGCGATTAATGATAGCTCGCACTGTTGTTTTTCTTAGAAAACCCTATTATATTTGGTAACCTAAGGCAGCAATGTCTACTTTTCATTCTTTTAGCCACTAGTAGCTTCGAGCGCAAGCACGATGTTGGTAGGATATAGATTTCTTCAGCTGAAATGAAGGAACTGGGGTGATAGCTCAATATGGGGGTTGCTTTGTAAACGTGGACGTGGGGGGGTAAAACTGTCTGCCCACTATGAACCTTCTATTGTTTTAGAAAGATAAGGTAGTAAAGCTTTGTGATAAGGAAGGCCACTGCAAGTTGTATGAATAACGTGTTTTTGTTTCTTGAATATTAGGCACATTTTTTCCATGCCTGCAATATCTCAAGGAACAGCTTTGTTTAACCCTATTTAGGGGGGGGGGAGTCTGGCTAACCCCAATTTAAAGGGGGGAGCGCAAGCACTTGGATTCACTGTTTTTGCCCAATTTAAGTCAAATCTGTCGCATCGGAGGCTTACCATCAGCATGCTGTGCAAGCCTGCTTAACATTACCTATATAAAATGCATTGGAGTTGTGTCAGACTTCTCTGGAAAAGTGTTCATAACTTTTGAACCCCTGATCCGAATAAGCTCAAATTTGGACACTATGTGCACGAGGAATATATGTTAAAAGCTGCCGAGATTTAGATGCATATAATATACAGCTGTTCAAAAGTTAGCACAAAACTTCAGATGGGGAAGTAGATAATATCTCCCCCACCTTAAATAGGGTGAACACTAATTTGTACAAAGATGTCAAAAATTCTTAATTTTCGGGTTTTTTTCCGATCCCTCTTCCCCAAGCGCGTATCATCCCGTGTACTAAATTCTTGCATCTCTTTCTTACCACGGGAGTAAATTTTTTTGGTTTTTCAGGTTTTTAGAATTGACACATTATTTGTTTTTAGAAGCTTTACTTTGTGAAATAGGTTTGCATTACTTATGTCAACAACCGCCGCTGGTTGATTTCTTGCATCTCTAATTTTTTTCACCACAGGAGTAAAATTTCTGGTTTCTTCAGGTTCTGAGAATTGACACATTCTTTGTGTTTAGAAGCTTTATTTTGTGAAATACGTATTCATAACTATGCAATGTGGTCTTTCTTGTCACTGACCATGTTTTTGGATCCCCAATAATGAGCAGCTACTGCTGACCACAAAGTGGACACATTTTTGTGATACTTTTGTCGTCTTTTATTTCATACCTCAGCTACTTATCGTGTGCAACATTATATTTTACGCTTTGAAATTTTCTTTTGCTGGTGTCATAAATAATAATTTATCATAGTTGTGGAGTTGTTGTGTATCCTTGAGTGAAGGTAATTTGCTATTTTACATGTTTTTTACAACATAATTGGCCAGTTTTGTTCCAAAGCAGTCTTACAAGGAAGATTTCAGGAGGTATCGAACCTCTGTTTTGTTTTTAAGATTCAGTTTTGCCATTCAAGTTAATTTTATTTGCTTTTTTTCAAGATCTACCTATCAGCTATTCAAAAATTAACACTAACCAGGGCTTATTTCAGCCCCATGTTGCTATTGACTATCAAACGCAACAGGCTGCCTGTCAAGGTTCAAAACAATAAGATCCTTTGAAAAACATGAAAAAAGCTGCCCTTTTTCTGGAAATCCAACACATGCCCTGCCCTTCTAGAATATGCCCTGCTAATAGTTGCTTGGATCTGAAGTCTCATTCCTGCCTTCTGATTGATACTGTTTTGGGCTTACTTGAACTGGTGTAATCCTGGCAAAGTTTTTGTCTTATTGGAGGATTGGAGTTAGAATTATTGATCTTATGTTACTGAGCTGTGTAAGAATTGCCTGCTACTAAGTTGATGTAAAATAAGAAGAAGATGATAATGTACATGACAATAATGGAGAAGTGTATATATACTTAAAAAAAAAAGACTTTCATGTTCACTGAATACACTTTTTATGTTTTCAGACTGGTCTTTGTGTATAAACTGCTATGTTTGTGTAGATGTCTACTAAAGTATATCAACTTGAATCATAGATTAAAGATATGGTTGCAGAGAAGTTAGACTCCACGATCGTTGGTTACTGGCTGGACAAGAATGTAAACTTACATAATCTGATTGATTACTCGCAGATGACGGTAAGTGGAATGTTTCATCCTTATTCTTGCGAAAACATCAGCTTACCATAAAGGGTTTCAGTAGCAGTTGTATAAATGTCAAAAAATATGTAAAAGACTTCTTAATAGCAAAATCTTAGTTTGGGTTTACAACTAGTGATCATCTACTACATAAAAATGGGATTGTTTTCACAAGAACGTCCTTAGTCAATGTGTTCGAAATGATCTGTATTCCATGGGAAGTGCAAGCTCCATGCTGCTGAGAGAGCCCTTGTTGTAGAGTTCGGCGTAGCAGTTTATATAGGGTACGGGATCAAACATGGCCATTTCGGGGTTTCTTGGTTGCAATCTGAGGTCGCCAACAATTTGGAACGCGTTGAAGTTTCTGACCTTATTTATTAATGTGGAGTTATATTTGGAGAAATAGTGTCAGTTATTGGTCTGAATTCTGTAGACATTATCTCCTAACCCTGGAATCAATAGTAAACTGTTCTTTTTCCAAGATTCATTCCACATCGATGCATTTTTTGGCATTGTAGCGATGACTCTTTGTAACAAGAAATTTGCTATTGATTTGAGTAATGCATGTGCCTATGATGGTTGCTTATTTCAGTTCAAGTGCTGTGGCTTGAAAGATTACAGAGACTGGATGAAGAATATGTATTTCAATTGCTCGCAAGAAGGCATGCATGCATGTTCTGTGCCTTTCTCATGCTGCAAAACTGTAAGTATTTGATTTGTGGAATTCGTAGTTGGTCTGAACTTCTTTTCATGGGAGCGCTTTCCACGTCAAATTATTCCAATTTTTTCTTGCATGAATACATATATCGTTTGACGTTCGAGGAACGATTGCTCGGCATTCAGTAGAAAATTTAAGGATGTCTCGCCTTCTGCGAGCAAATTATTGGTAGCATAATCAATTTTGTGGCTTTCACGCGTTTAAGTGGTCTTTACTAAACAAAACTTTTTGCAGAAATTCTTGTTCGGAGGCAGAGAACGACGGCTGTTGGTGATAGAGGATAGGTGCACGGAAAAAATATGGGCGACGCTAGATTTATTTCATTCTGTTTGCTTGTTGTGACCCATTTTGTGTCAATTGTATGTAATTTAGGAAGAAACGCTGCATGTACTGAACAAGTCACACGGCTCAAAAAATCCCCCGCCTTTTTTTTTTAAGGTCTCTACATAAGGGAGATTGGAGATTTTTTGCACATGTTCAAAGTAGGTCAAAAACTTTTGTTTCGTGTTTGCCATTGTCTTTTTGTGTGGCGTCATAACTGGTGTGTATGACATTCTATGGCTTCGTTTCTTCCTACAAAATTTTTTACAATAATCATATTAGTAAGCAAAGAAAACATCTTCCTCCAATTATTGCTCATTTATTCATAATAAACCACTTCATATCAGCTATTTTTCCTGCTGTACCACCTTAAGGGGTTAAATGCAAGATTACTAAGATTGTGGACCTTGTATCGCACTTGAGCCTAGTCCCCACCTACCCTCATCAGTACAGACACGCGTTAATCTTAACACTGATGCTGACGCGACTTTGATTTTATGTGGGGATACTCTCGACGCACTCTTGATGCTCCACGGCATCACTGTTAACGCACTCAACACATGTTTCCTTTTCTGGCCATTTCCTGCTGATGCAGAAGGACAGAAATGGCGGTTGCGAACAAACGAAATGCAATGCTGATTGCGTTGCGTACACTAGAAAAGTAAATGCAAAGACAAAGAGCATAAAATACTGTCCGAAACTGCTGAATATGTCTGGTCTTCCACCAGAGGGAAGCTCTGGGAGGGTTGAAAGCGTTTTTCATGTATTTTCAAGGATGACACCCTTTTCGTAACTTCGTATTGGACTTCCAGGATGCAATTATCTCATCACACCTCATATTAAAGACACTAGCATGTTCTGCATATCGAAATCATTCAATCAATCAAGTCAATTTTCTTAACGCACTGCGTCTACAGTAGGTGTTGAATGAAAACTTTGTCATTCAAGATTCATTCTGTGTTATGGCCTAGCGCAGAGCGCTATTGCTTCACTATTTTTCAGGTTGTGTGAAAGATTTTGGAGAACGCTGAAAGTTAACATAAGCAAGTTTGACTGTCAAACTCTTGAAACATTCTCTACATTGCTTTCAGGGCAAATTAGAGCTACAAAATGCAAAAACCAATATTCAAGACTTAAAAAAAAAAACGTTTTTTGGTTCTAAAACCAAAGTGGCACACCAACCAACGTGGACATTAGAAAAACTTATAGTCAGCATTTTTTGTTTGCTTGTTTGTTTGTTTTTGAAATCTCATGACAACTATACGCAGTAGCTAATTTCAGATTCGTTGTGAGATACTTTTTCCAATGGTGTAATTTCACTCTACCTTCTGCTATTCAATTAACAACGTTTGATTATTCCCTGTGATCCACCCATCGCTGCGAGCATTCTCAGTTCAGTGGTTAAAAAACAGCAGATTTTCGTCCAGCAAGTACTAAGAAACGGAGTCAAGTCACACAGGGTCAAAATGTAATATTTTCTCATGAATAGATGCTAGGGCTCAGCTCAAAGAAGGTCTGTAGATGGATTCATGATCTTTTCTTTTCTTGTGTGGGACACATAAGGCACAAAGGTGTGCCTTGTGAGCAGAGACATTTACTGAGTGCGCTTGTTTTAAGCTAAGATCTTGTTTAATTTCCAGGATAAATTGAATACGTTTTGTGGCTATCAAGCGAATGATGATGTACATATGACGGTTAGTATATACCAGTATGTGAACAAGATACGATGTTGCATGTGCTTTCTTTCATTTTACATCTTCTTTATTCCTGAAGGTAATTAGATTTTGCAGTTTTCATTTATCTTTATGGGTCTTGATTTTGCAAATTCAGGCCACTTAACATTGAAAATATATATGTCAGAATGAGAGTACTTAAAGAAAGTTAAATCGTCAATTATCTTTACTTCTTCTCTTCTATATGATTTGGTCTTGACTTGGTCGCTTGGGATGTGGCTGTGCACATACTTGCAAAACTTGATTGCAGAAAATGCATCTATATCTGCCATTTGCAAATTTTCACTTTCCAAAGTATTTCAGATTGTCCTTTCAGTGAATAAGTTATAATAAACATTTAGTTCTTTAAGCCCAATAGGTACAAATGTGCAACCAAATGAAAGGATCAACTTTGGTGTCATTGCCTATGAAAGTTTAAAGATTAAAAGCCGGACACATTTAGTTTCTTGCTGCAATTCAGGCATGATCTATTTATTCAGATTTTCATATTTGGTGGAAGGCCAATTTCTGACACATTGCGGATATATTGCTCAATTTTTTTTCATCGTCATATTCCAGAATATTTGTTCCACCTCTGTGCAAAATCCTTGGCTATACTCTGATTTGCTACAGTATTGCGCCTGTAAGAAGTATGGACATGTCCTTATTATAGAAAAATACATTGTAAGGTAGTGTGCGTCTGGCACTTCTTGTGAGTGCTGCCCTGCCATTCAAAAAGCTACGTTTGGGATCTCGGTACTGTAGAAGTCCTGTCCATTATTGCATCCCCCCGTCTCAATGTTCACAGTGCCAACTCTTTGACCAACTGATCAACCCCGCCCCACCCGCTTATTTAGCCTGTAAGAGTATTATGGTCCTTCCATAACTTTTTCCTAATTTTTGGTGTGAAGTTGAGGGTTGATAGTTCCTTGCATTGGCTATTATGGCATATCTGGGAAATCGCTTTTGTAAGGTTGGTGTAGCCATACACAGAATTAAAAACTTAGCTGTTTCGTATTCTCAAAAGAGGGACGTGGTTTCTAGTTCCTCTCTTTAAACTGATGACAGAGAAAAGCCATTAGTGGAGCATTGTTAGAATTCCTCTTGTATGGGGTCTACCCTTCTTGGAATGTGCTCAAAATTGTACGAAAATGACTTGCGTTTAGCGTTGCCAGAATTTTTTTGAAATGTTTTCATTCTTCTTTGAAATTGTTTTTTGCATTAAGCTGCGGGATGATAGTTCTTTACATTTGGCTAGTGTGTTATAACTGAGGAAACTTTTACTTGGTAAAGATACGGCAAAAATTGAGTTAATTTTGTATTCTCTAAAGGAGTGTGTAGTGTTCTCTTGTTTCTGATATATTCACCAATGATGGAGATAGGCAGTACTGTACTATTGATGTTGACATAGTCGGCTTCATTTATGCATGCGGTGTACTATCCTTGGAGTGTGAGCAGAATTGTCATATTTCGGTAAGAAGTTGAGTGATGGCGGTGCCATGTATTAGGCTATAACGGCATAGTCTGAATAAAAGAAATCGCATTGATTGGGTTAGGTTATTTATAGCAGAAAGCAATCAAAACCAACTTTCCCGCACCCATAGTTTCAGTTTTTAGTGCAATTGTGCCTATCATGACCAAATTATCAGTAATGGTGGTCAATTTTTTTTTATCGATGTCTAGAATGATCTATTAGTAGAATTCAGCTGGAGTGGGAGATACTGTTAACTTGTATTAAAAATAGCTAATTTCATGGATTTTCATGTTAATGATTGCAGCTGATTCTGTGCCAGGGTGTGTTATAACTTTCAGAATATATTATTATATATGTGCTTATCTTCTGCAGACTGCTGAGCGTGAAAGAAAGATTTATACTCAAGGTTGCATTGATGGTGTATCAACTTGGTTCAATCAGCATCTAGAGATCGTAGGGGGTGTGGCTGTGGGTGTGTCACTTTTACAGGTGAGTGAGATTTTCCTTTCCTGGTAGATTCTCATGCTTTGATTAGCAGGTTTCTTTGCACTGGCGCAGTGGTTGTGTTATTATGTGTTTAGTATTTCCACGTAGTCCTGCTCAGAGTTTCAGAACTGGTGAAACTTGTGTTCACCATCTGTTTCATATGAGACTAAAGAAGGTAGAGCACATGTCATAATGACGCTTTATTTGTTTTACTGCGGGTTGCCGCAGAGCCCTGTAAAATGAGATCTGTCCTTCTTGTCATCCGTCATCATCATTTTACGAACAACCACTCCATGGAATTTCTGGAATTTGGCCTAAAGATGATGAAACCGAATTTTTTTTCAGGTTTTGTTTAATTTGCAGGTGGGTGCCTGTACCACACCAGGTTCACTTGCTTGCTTGGTCTGTTACCTTCCGCAGCATTTCTGCGTTTGGTTATTGCCATGCTGGTAAGCTCAGGCTTGCCGCATGGCTTATAGTCTATCCAGTGCGTAGGAAAGTACTTGTTATTTTTTGGTAGGGGAGAGCAGCAGAAAATGTAAATTTCAATCGAATCAACAGTGATTGGTGGAATTCAATTGGTCTCATTGAAAACTGCTAATCTGATGAGTTGTTGCATAGCTACGGTGAATATTCACCATAAACCCCACGGTGCTTCAATCAGAGAAATATCCATGCATGTGAAGTGGAGTTTGTTCTGTCATGCAACTACAATTTATTGATGCATAGGAGATCAGTTTTTCGGCCTGCATTTCAGATGCCAGCATGGCGTTTAGTGATAACTATTCCTAGTTATACCGTAGTAAGCACATTAGCGCCATCAGTGACTTCAGCTAATCTATTATGCATGAGTTTAAGCACTGATTCAGTACAAACAGATATTAATCATGAGGTTGCCATAGGAACACCTGACGCAAACTGCAAATAATTAGCAAAATTTGCTAATTTGAAATGCGGAGATTCGCGCCAAAGTGAGCAGACTCTGAAAGAACTTGATTCGAGCAGAGGCTGTGAGCAGGCTAGCAGGTGGCTAATCATGACCATTTTTATTTCTTTGCATTATTTTTTGTAATTTTGTTGTTTATGAATTAATCATATGGGCCATGTAGTTTTTGTTCAGTATGTGCAGTATTTGTGATGGACTATGTGTAGTATTTGTAATTGACTATGTGTAGTATTTAAAGATCATTCTGTTGGCTTTGGGCATGACTATTTTTCGCCTCCAAAATGTTAATTTTTAGGGCTCTTTTGATACCAGCGTCAGTGTATGGTATTTGGTGTTTTTTATGCGGCCATATCTATTGCATCTTGTCCGCTCTTGTTTTATAAGAACCAGAGAATTTGGGCTGAGGCTCGTTGTTGTTAAATGGACTCCCTATAAAATGAGGCCTGACCGTCCGTCCTTCTGTCCGTCACCAACACATTTAACCGGATAACCGCTCAATGAATTTTTCTGAAATTTGGTGTGAAGGTGAAAATCCGTAATTGACGAATAGTGATGGAGCCGGAATTTTGAATAAAAATTTTGTTCAGCTTGCAGGTGGCAATATATGCCCAAAAATGGCCATTTTTAGGGTTTTTTAAGAATAGCTCAAAATCTGTTCATTACTTTTTTGTGGTGCTTGGCGTGAAACTACAGGGTGATAGTGGTTGTGCTGTGGACCACGTGTCATATCTGGGAAAACTCTCGTTCACCTTGCTGGTGGCAATTTATACACGTCCAAAAAAGGCATTTTTCTTGGTTTTTTGCTAATAAGTCAAGAACTATTCATCCGATTCTTGTCATTTTTGGTGTGAATATTAGGGGCAACTGTACGCATGTTTTCATCCATATGCCATG
>JAOBRC010577231.1:0-11075 GCA_027575255.1 Scolionema suvaense
AGCAAACTATCTTAATTTTCCATATAACGTAAATCCTCGACTAAAGGGATCCTCTGGTAACAAAGTAAGTTGAGTTTAATCAATTCGCCTTGTCGTGGAATATAACCAAACTACAATTCATTGCTCGCAATCTATCAGTAGCATTTGAAAGGAAAACGACATTTTCAAACAAAAGCTCAGCAGAAATGTGAGGTCATTGAGTCAGTATTCTATTTCAGAGCTCATCATACGATGGTGACCACATGCCACACGCAAAACACAACTGACAGACCTACGAAAAAAGCTGCCTTCCATCTAACAACAACGAAACAGGGACGGCGCCACGAATTTTAAACTGGGGGGCTAAAACCAAAAATTTTAAAAATCTTGTGAAAAGCATATAACTCTATCAAAAAAAATTCAATTTGGCAATGGCCCCCCTGCCCCCCCCCCCAGTGGCGCCGTGCATGCGAAACGCCGTTTTTTGTAATCTGCACCTACAATCAGGTGCAAAATATATTTAGAAATGCGCAAAATATGGCGTTTGCCAGTCCCCACAAGTAAAGGACTAATGGTATTGTCCTGCCGTGAAGAAAATCAAGCCTCCACAGCTTGCCTCAATGGGTTGACGACTCGGTTTGACCGATCTGACTTTTAGGACTTTGAGCCACTTTGAGCAACTTTGAAAGACGAGAACCGTGACCACCACCACTTTTTTTCTCGGATTTTGCCAATTACGGCTATTCACAACTGTCTGGTGTGACAGATCAAAACATATTCTACAGAGAAATCAAATTATTTTTCTGAGACCTTTTCTGTTTCAATATGCACTACCCTCAAATACTGTAAATTCTCCATTAAATGCTGCCCTCGAATTAGCACCGCCCTCCATTTTTTCTTATCAAAAGATGACTTATCTATTTCAAAACGACTATACGTGTAAAAAATTTGTTAATATAATCATTTCTCTGAAACCTTTTCTTTTTTGAACAAGCACTGCATAAAAAACACAGCGCTTAATCGAGGACTTACTGTACTTCTAAGCTACCAACTTAGAAAGATGGTAGAACGAAATTTCTCTGGAACAGCATGAGACACAAAAAACAGATGAGCATGAGCAACATCATTTAAAGACAACTCTCTTAATAAGAGACTTAAATTGAAACCATGTTTTCAAACTGAAACTACCGCTTCACATTTGCACAGTACGCCTTGTGATATGTTTTCTTTTGAGCGCTAACTATCACAGTGGATTTGTTCAACTTATACAATACTTCGACCAATTGTTAAGAACACAAGTAAATTTGATAAGTTAGGGTAAGGGTTAGGGTTAGGGTTAGGGTGAAAAGGGTAAATTAACCCCCACCCCCAAAACACATAGTTTCAGGTTTTAGGACCCAAAACTATCTTAAACCAATCACCCTAAGTAGATTCTAAAATTTTGCGGGAGGTCTAAACAAGCCAAAATTGCTGACGACATTGTTTTTCTGATGTCAGCAAAAATGGGTACTATTTTCAAAAGGACATAACTTCTCCACTATACATCCTAGACAAGCCATTGAGAGTTCATATTAAACCTCTCATAAAGGAGTCTCCGAAAAAAGCTACATTTATTGGTATAAATTACATAGTTTTTGCTAAACGAGTGCATTAATTATTCATAAAGTAAAAAAAAAAATCATTTTTAACATAATGTGAAGTCACGCGATCTGATTTTTCTCAAATTTGTAGGAACTTTTGCCTATAATTAAAAAAACGTAGCGACTGGATCTTAACAGATTTTGAAAAAACCTTAAAAATAGCCATTACGAGCATAAATTGCCACCTGAATCTGGCTCCATAACATTGCTTAGATCACTGATCTTGACCTTCATGCCACATTTCAGAACAATGTATTGACTGGAACACGCGTTGGTGACAGATGGACAGAAGGTCTGAAGGAAGGACAGAAAGACCTCTTTTTACAGGACTTATGACTCTTTTGCTAAAGCTGGATTCCGAAAACATTCGATAGCTTCATAGTATGGCAGTTAATAGGCACATTGCCAAAACATTACCGCAATTGCTACTGAGTGTCACACTAAACATAACAAAAAATAACCAACCAAAAATGTTCACACTCAAGATAAAAAGAAAAAAAAAATCAGTTGCATCGTTTTCCTTTGAGGACAGACGGACGGATGGACAGACCTCACTCCGTAGGACTCTTTCGCCAAAAGAACAAATATCATTACCAGCCATAACAGGCATTTTAGCACCGGAGCTAGATTGAATAACTCTACAATGTGTAGTGCATAATAATAACATGCAAGGGAAGAACAGGAGAAATCCGTATATAAACATGCATGTTATAGTGAATCGATATCTCACCTCCAGATCCGAAGACTTTAGTCAACCTGTCAATAACAAGAACATCGTCTCCAACGTCTTTCCTTTCAATCCGACGTGCTTCTAGTAATACATCTGGATCCGCATCCATGATGTTTCCATTCATCATAAGTGACAACTTACTCCTCTTAAAACAGCAGCAGAATCTACATAGCATTTCAGACACTACCGATAAACAGGCCCGCAGACGATATCTATACTCGATTAAAAGAAGAATGACAAAGAAAATGAATCCTTCACATGCCAGGAATACTACATATCTTCCAAGACCTGGATTATCCCAGGCCAGATAGTTATTCTGAAATGAAATACTGTACTCAGGCAAAGCAAATACTTGCAGAACTTGCTTCTCACAAGCAGGCCGAGCCACTGACGGCGGAACACCAAGCCGTTCAAATATTTCCATGCAGAACTTGACAGACTTGCGGAAAATTGAAATGTACTGGTAATTGTTGTACGAATCCACTATACCTTGTCCTAAACAGAAATTTGGCAGCAGTAGAAATGGCCACTTGAGAGCTTTTGCCACCTTTACGTAGCTAATCATCGGGATGCTAAGAATGTTAACGATAAGTAGTGTGACCAAGCCTGTAGCAACGTTAAGAATAGTCATGCGCGTGTAGGCAGTGGAAGACGCATTAAACAAAAACGAGAACAGATACATGACAGGTATTACAGCCCAGCCGTACAAAATCAGCAACAGTAACAGCCGCCAGATTTGAGGACCTACAAAAACAAAATATAATGACTCCTAATAATATGACCAATATTTCTCAGACACCTGAGCATAAAAAAGCTCAGTTTAAATCTGACATGCATGAATGAAAAAACTGTAATTTAAAATCACCTATCAACCCGGAACGGGGAGAATCCTTGCCCCAACAGATGTAGTCTGAACCAATCACTGCTGAGATCGGCCACCACTGTATGACTTGCTTTGATTCAACCTTAATTCGCAAGTTATTACGAACGATAATAGTACAATAAAAAATTCACCAGAACGGACTAGTATCTGCCAATACTGGATCAACTAGAGGGTAATATCAAGATCACACACATAAAAAAAATATTCTTTCAAATGACACATCACACGTTTGCATGGACAGAAATCTGAAATTTGTCTGCTATGCAGTTTGTCAGTTATCCAAGAGCATGCTACAAGAATTTACATAGAGCAAAAACATGCATCACCGTGCTACATGAAGTTTTTCAGGGTCACGTACCTTGCATCTCCACAGGAAACTGTATAATAATCCAAGAGTCAATGGAGTCAATCCTTATCAGAACAGATTTCTTTACCTTGCAATGTTCTTCAAGAATTGGCTGTTGGACAACAATGCTATTTTTCTTCGTCAAATGCTGTCCTTTAGTCTCGAATTTTTACACTGATGCCGACAAGGACTTGACAGTTGTGAATTTAGCAACACAAAAACAACAAGATCAGCTCTTGAATCTCCATTATACCATCAATTATCCCAAGAGATAAACAAATGGATTACAGATTCAAAAAAAGTATAACTTATACACATTCAGCATTCATCTCCACAAGCCATAAGTACAATCCATAAGACAAAAACAAGTGCAAGGGGAAGTGTGAAGGTAAATGACTTTTCATAACAGAACAAGGATTGAAAGGTTCTAGTTTATTCAGTGAACGAAGACAATGCTAATTTTCAAGCATACGCAAATCAAACTAAACATACCAGTAAAACCGTCCACTCTAGAACAGGCCAGTATTGCTACAACTAGTAAGCATGGTACAAAGAAGTTGACTAAGTCCCACAAATACGATGAAGTCCAGTATGACAGTGGCCCTACTCCACTAATAAATTGTACATGTTTGGACTTGGATGACTGCTCTTCGACTAGGAAAACAATGAAGCTGGATGCCAAAAACGCCATACCAAAGCAAAGGCTGAACGCGACATTGAATCCAACAGGGTCACTGAAAAACAAAGAAAATTAATCAGCTAATGTAAGGAGCATTGCATTTCTAACCTCACAAACTAACATCGCAGCTTTCATTGTTTTGGTTGCACAAGAATATCCAAAAGGGAGGAAAGTAATCGAAGAACTGAGTGTCAAGTATGGAGCTTGAGAAGGCAAATATAAGATCATATCATCATACAAGCAGGAACAGGTACAAAACTGGTAACAGGTTGCAGCAACAATTACATAGAAGCATAGTTTTACCATCTTAACTATCATACCACAAAATCAACTAATATGTGCAAAATTTTGGGCATTTATTCTTGGGTTGCAATAACAGTTTATTTCGACTCCTTAAGTGTGAGATTTCTCTCTCACAACATCCTCATTGGGTAATAGAAAAATGAGATGATAATACCGACCAAACATCCCCACAAGAATTATGACACAGAAGGAATTTAGAGACACCATTCTTCATGACCACGGTTACAATTCTAATCAAAGCGTTCATATCGAAAATAATCAGATATCTGTTGTCTGGACAAACTAACAAATCACTAACTTACTATTTAAAGTCAAGCACACTTTGCTGAACCGTCTTTGGAAGTGGGTGATTGATGGTTGTGATCTTGGCTTCAGGAGTGGATGTGGCATACTTCAGTAGAGCATTGGAGAAGGCATTCAGTGAAACAGCAGGGGAATGGTATGCTTCATTGTTAAACCATGCTGTTGCAGAAGCTTGAAGTGAAATAAACTTATGATGAAACGCCAACTCAACAAGGTTAAAAACACACCGCCTCGAAAAACAATCAATTTTAGTATCCACGATGCAACCAAAAGGTGTCTGAGTAATGAACTAACGCATTACTTATCCCAGAACTGTCAAATCATGTCATAAGTGTGTACTTAAAGGGGAGCAACGGTCAAAAATGATATTTTAGCAGATGATAGGGCTCATTAAATCATGACAAGTAGTTTTTATTTCACGGCAAAAGCTTATGTAGTTCTGGAAATATTCAGTCTCAAAGTCCAGCAACTACCATCTTGATTTTTGATGATGTCATCAAAGCAGGTTGTTAAGTGTCACCATTTCCTTAGCAACGCATATACCAACGTTATTTTCTGAAGTGGATCTTAAATATATGAGCTAGCTTTAGAACAAAACAAAAGAGACAGTCCTTCACAATAATTCAATACTAAGTATTCTGGCAACGAAGTTTAGATAATTTGGGTAGGAGCCCCAGTGACATCATGCATAATTATTGGCAAGATGGCAGCTACTGGACTTTTCCAAATTTGGGGATGAATATCTCTAGAACTACACAAGCTTTTGGAATGAAATAAAAACTGTGCATCAAGTTTCAATAAGCTCTTTCATCTATTAAAATACCATTTTTGACCGTTGTTCCCCTTTAAAAGCATTGTTGGCAATCAAAGTTACTTTTTACCACTACCTGTTATGCAGTTTCTGCCAGTTGCAATGATGGCTTTCACTTTTAAAACGTTCCAATGATGAATTTGACATGCAGTTTTTTGAGAATAGGAAAGTGAACAGTTTATCTTTCAGAGAGAGAAGTTCCGGAGTCAGACAATAATATTACAAAGAGGAAGCTTGCATTGCATTAAATCTATGCACAGCAAAGCTAACACTGCCAGCTAACGGAAGTCAGATAGGGGATGTTCGTGACATCAAAAGTATACTGGAAAAAGTTAGACTGCCTTTTCACCTTCAGGTGCTTCTGTTGAAAACTGGTGCCTGGCAAACAGACCAGCTGACAAGTAGGGCTTCCACCAACACTCAAAATGAATTTGGGAAAGTAGACTTGGTTCACCTTTTGTATAAAGTCAACACAGATTTTTCTACTTACAGTAAGCATTCCTTTGGAATGTGAAAACACCACATTTAACCTAACAAAATAAGGCATATTAATCCTATTCTACCTGGAGAGGGACTAGGGGAGTACTCTGTCCCACTTCTTCTATTTTGCAAAAACTGCTGCTTTTAGGAATCATCCTGCCGCATCGAACTTCTGGAGGATTCCGAAATTTACTACAGTAAGGTTTGAGCAAAAACACCGGGCAATAAGAATTTTTCTTTTGCCCACACCGTGCCCTTTTTGAAACTGATCTGCAACTTTAAAAAATATTTTTCGTTTTTAACTGGAGACATTTTGGTTCAAATTTTAAAAATGAGGTATCAAAGGAAAGCTGTCAATGACGACTTTCCAGTGACGCCTTTATCTCTTATAACCTTTTATAAACTTTTATAACATGCTATTTCTATCCGAAAATTGTGTTTTGCAGTTTCAACAATGGGTCATTTCAATTATCAAATCATACGTCACAACCTACTTAAAGTAGGCACGTATTATGTGGATAAAGGGATAGTGAACGTGTGAGTCATATTTTACCACTATCGCTCGTACACATACAGCTACAAAAGCCCAAGTGGAATAGGGTTAAGATACCAAATTTTTATGTGACATACCTTTCGATGGAGTGTTTCCTTTTCCAATTTGTAATGCAAAGAGATGGTCAATGTTAAATTGTCCCAGGTCTTTTCTTTCCTGTTCCAACAAGTAGGAAGTCATGTTACACTGCATTTTGTCTAGAAGTAACACAGCCATAGTTTTAGTATTATGGAACTGAGATGCAAACATGTGATCTAAATGGAATCCAGACGAGGAGCTAAAGAGGGAGAGAGGAAGATTAACATTATGCTAGAGGAAAAAAAATAAAGATAAATACCAAGCTTAAAGTTCTCTAAAGTTTCTTAGTAAGCACCCATTTCAGGCTACAAAAGACCTAGGTCTTGCTACATAGGAAGGTTGTAATGACCTAGTTGATCTTTCTCCCTGCCTAACAACAATTAGCCATAACTCAATAGTAGTTATCCCGGCTACAAGGGAGTAAGGGTCATGACTTACATGAATGACTTCAGAGATGAAAATAATACCGTATGAGAAACTTTGAGACAAGCTTAAAGATGATCAGCTCATCAAATTTATCAAACTTTGCGTTTCCCAAATTCAGAATATTAAGCACATTATATGCCTACAAGCAAAGAGTCTTGGAGCTGATATGACTTCATTCCCATTCATACAAGAAAAAACCAACATCGAAATATAGTGACTATATCAGCATTGTGTAGTTCGACTACCTGTTTGCAAAACAATGAGGAACATAGTTCCAACCAAACATTTCCGAACTGATATCACGTGGAGGAGCATCCGATGGCTTTGGCAAAGTCTTTGCTGCAACCAGTGCCAATAATGTGAATACTACAGGCATAACAAGTTGGGACACAATTGAGGCAGTGTGTCTCTTTGAGTGAATGATACGCTTGGCCAACATAGCATACCACCTTTGAGCGAGCAACTTGAAACCAGTATTTCTAATGTATTTCAGCTTGATGACAGAGCTTGAAACGTTTGAAGGCTTGATCTTATCGGGCAGCTTTGATCCTGATTCAAATACCACATCAGGCATCGGGTAAGGTGAACCTGAAAAAGAACACAAAGTAAAACAGTATTAAAATGCACTTACACTGTTGCCTGCAGCTCATTCTGCAATATTTCATTTTGCACTTCGCTCGGACAACACCCAGTTTTTCATCAAATTATTCTTGAAAGCATTGCAGATCAAAACATCGATACCTCATTAGCCATAAAATGTACTATACAGTCTCGTTTGATGGCGTTTAAAGCCTTGGCCTCCTCTTTCATAGGGTGGTCGCCACCTATCTTCACATTCCTTCCACACATAAAACAATGCAAACTTCATATATATTATCGTTGCCATAAAAATATGCTTTCAAATATCATGGAGCGGATGCATGATACAAATGCAAAATATTCAATACAGTTTAACTGACTTCAAAAAAATTAAAATTCTGCTTGCTTGCCAGCATGCGAGGTTCAGAAGAAAACAGAATTCTAGAAAATGTTAAAAAACAACTCGATACTGGCCCAATAGCGAAACCATGTAGCAGTTGCTTTGCGCTCTGTTTTGAACAAGTTTCGGCAACCAGCACCTCAAGCTTGTGGGTTCCAATTCCACCAGGTTCTTAAAATTGGATGTGGGTCTGGCAATTTATCACTTTCTGGGAGTAACAGCTTCCAAGAGAATGATAGGCTGATTTACCTCTGCCTTTGTTTTCAGAAACTCTCGTTGTTAGCAGATTATGTCCTGCAATAAGAGCTGATATTTTTATTACTTACTAGGTATAGTTGGCACTACAGCCTCGGTGGCGCGTCACTGCAATTTACACGATGGAGAACTCCTGGATCCAGGAAACTGCTCACCTTAGTTGCAAGGTGACTGATAAAGAATGCAGTCGTTTAGTAAATGTTATTGGAATTTTGTAAGAAGTTTCACAAAGTTAATTTCGCAGAAAGATGGAGGATAAATTTCACATAAATCATTTTGAGCAGTTGAGCCAGTTTGGAAGAAAATAGAAAAGGGATTTAATTTCCTGGTTTTAAAACCCCCAAAATCTCTTTCTTTCCTCCATGAATACAATAATAGACTTAAGTAGAAGTTCCGTTTCACTGTAGTTGTTCAACAGTATGCTTGACTAGTGTAGCGAAACATGTACAGCGACCAGCGAGAGCAGCATGCACAACAATATTTGAGTTCAGCTCAACGCCTCATAGCAACCACTTTACGAACAAATACAACAAGTAATCCCATTGAAATAATTATTTCATTTCGTCCTTGACATGTCAAACCAAGCCAATCAACAATAAAGAGCGGCGACTATCTTAAATCGGACAAATTTTGGAAGCTTCGCAAGAAAAATCCCACCAGTCGTTCATGCACAGTATAGACTACATGTTATGTCTGCTCATGTCGCAGAGGCAACAACTCTTAAGTACACAACCAATACACGACAGGTTAACGCGTGCGATCAACACGAAAAGCTGCATCTTACCTGGCCTGCTCAAGGATCGACTCAATGATCTGAACAGTTTACTATGCACTCCATCGTCTTTTTGCTTGCCAACTTGGATAAACACTTCTTCAAGAGTGGTAACTGACGCCCCATAACCACAGATACCGAGCTCATCCTTCCTTCCTTCTATCTCCTCAAACATTTTCTCAAACTGAGGAACAGATTCATCGGGAAGAACAAATGACAACTCCATGCCTGGACAAAACAGGGAGACGGAAATCATCATGAACAAACAAAACAGTTCATATTTTCACGATAACTGATAATTACTTGCCAAATTCTTCTAATGCCTGCTTTTACAATGACGGCAAAAATTTATGCCAGAAAGGCCATCCAGTCAAGCATATAGGAAACCTTTCAAATATCGCCAGAAAAATTGTCGTCCTAGAGAGGCCAAACCCAAAGAGAGTGATAGGGACTATAATTGGGAGTTCAGTACAAACCTATATTGCTTTGCAACTGAGCATCCGGCACATGGTTAGATATGATTTCCTTCACTGTCCCAACATCACATTCAGGTAATTTCACCATCACCATATGATAGCCAACTCCATATTTCTTCTTCAAGAACAAGGACGAACCACAGCACTTAATGACACCATCAGCCATTATGGCAATACGATCACCTAGGACAGCAAACCATGAAATGAAATATATCTCCACATGAGAACCATAACAGGAATGACATAGTCAAAAATAACTACAAAGCAGATGATAAAGCACAAAAACACATGGAATTTCGACTTCTTTCATATAACACACACATAATCGTTCTTGACATTTACACACCTGTTGCTAAACCCAATACTGTAGCTATATAATTCCATCTGTTAAAGATGACTGATATGTACCTTACGTCTGTGGTCCTCAAATTTATTCAGCATATAGTCAAGTCTGCAGGGAGATTTACATAATTTTCTCCTCTGCAATAGACAATAAGAAATCACTTCTAAATTTAGCACGATTCACACAAAAATGTGCGACAAAAAGTAACTTAAGAAGCTTGGAATATTCCACAACACTCTAAAATGGCAACAACTGAAAATAGCCGCATCCTAAATGAAAAACAGTTTTCTCAAATATGACACATGGTATAAATCATTAATACAAAATCGCAGATATTTTTCTAGTGTGATGGTATCACAAGAGAAAGGTACACGAAGACAGGGTACTCTGTTCTAACATTATCAACAGACCACTTAAAAAGTATGTGAAGATATCCAATTAAGCAATAGCAGCATTTGTTTCGTTTCTGTTAAATCATGGGTCACATAAACATATAGTTTTCTCACAATTCTAGAACAATCAGACAGAGCATTTGCCTGATATTTGGTGAAAATGTGAAACACCTCAGCTAGCCATTTCCAAAAATTGTCAGAAATAGCAGATGTCACGAGAGAGCTGTAGTCAATTGTCCCAAGATTGCCTGTATTGGAGATTCTGTGACAGTCTTTCTGAAAAAAATTAAGAGCAATTTTCCAGCAAGTACATAAAGACTGCCCTTGACAATGTTTTAAAGCCACTGATAGCCAGACTGATCAATAAGATGTGAGCGATCGCCAGGGTACCCATCCACACTCACCTATCTCGTTCACGGGGAATGATTCATAACTCACCTGAAAGGTGATTTCTGCAAAATCGGTTATAAGGTTTAACAGGTATTGGACTGTGAACATGCAACCTTTAAATAGCCTTTTGAGGGGAAAGTACAAAGTCAATTGCAGTAACTGAGCCCGCATGGAAGATGAGATGAGCAAGTGAGCCAAGTAGTGAAATTGCTAACAAGAACTAGACTTGTAAGGTCTTACTTCCTTCCGTGAACAGC
>JAOBRC010577342.1:0-11074 GCA_027575255.1 Scolionema suvaense
TTACAAAAAAATTCGACAACCTGCGAGGACGCTTATTTTTAGTGGTAGGTTGGAATTGGATTCAATGATTTGCTTTTATAGACTCCCACTTAAGCATAAAATAAGGCCTGCCGATCCATCTTTCTGATATACAGTTTTTTACTTTTAAAGGGACAGGATTCGATAGAGTCTTTGAATATAAAAATTTTGATGACATGTATGCTCTGTATTAGTTCTGCCACGGGAACTCTAAATCTGAAGTATTTCGGCCATATGCACTACCAAAAGAATGATGTCTTCATCTTGATGCTCAATTCTGGAATTTCGTGATCCAACTTAAAATTCAGATTCTGGTCAAACACTGGTTATTTTTTTGAAGATGTAGATATAAAATTATGTGACCTGTGCTGCAGTTGTTTTGCTTTTTTTTTGTTTTTTGTTTTTCAATTTTAAGTACTTGACAAAAGTTCCATATGACCATATTTGAAGTTGAGATTTCACGGGTGCAAGATGTTTTTCAATTTCTGCTCTAAAAATAGCCTAAATTGCTTCGAAAACCTAAAACTTGGTAGATATCATGATGGTAGAGTTATTAAGCTAGTAATTCAACCATCAAAAAGGGCATGTTTTTTTACAACCACCATCAAAGATTGCCATCTGATGGCGTCATGCAGTGAGCATCGATGACTGACTTCATTAGTATGAAAATGCTTTTTTCTGATTCACCATATGTAATTGCTTTTGCCGGATATCATTGTCCATTATTTTTTAGAAGGTGAGATGAAGAAACAGGATGAAATCAGTCATTTTTGGGTGTGGTCCGACCTTCCTTGAAAACAAGCTGATGGATTTTTTTAAAATCCCTAAACCACAATGACTTTTTGTTCTTTATACATCAAGGACTGAAATGTGCTTGGATCCTTCCACCATTTAAGACATTTTTTCGGATAAGCATTTCATATTTCCTAGTTTTATACGACTTTGTACACATTTGAAGTCACATCGCATCATTGTATTCAGTACCAAGGCTGTTTTCTTTGAGATACTGCAGGTAGATCCATTTGCTATCAGCATGTGCTAGCAATAAGTCGGTCTAAGATGATTTTTGGCGCTGAAAAATAGCCTTCTGGCTCATGTTTGTGGTTTTATATTTCATAGCAAGAGCTGTTGTAATTCCGGAGATATCTAGTTTCAAAGCCATGGGAAATTTTAACTTGCTACGATTTCGTTTCTGAATGGTAATTGTACATGACTAAATGTCACCCAGTAGGAACATGAGCCAAGGCTTAAGCCTTGATTCCTCCATACCGTCTTCAAATTATTTGCTTCTCCTTTACAATCCATCTAACAATCCAGCCTGGGACTTCATCCCCCAATTTTCTACGTTCTTCGTTCTGCTTGGCTCTGTAAGGAACCAATAATTTGAGGGCGCAGAGTATGCTAGCGGGCTAGCAAATAATCCACTTATACACTGGTCGTTTCTGTCCACCTCTGCACTTGATCAATGTTTGTGGTTGGACATGATGGTCATTCTCAATATTCAATAACATGACATGAAATTACTTACAGTTAACTTCCAAAGTACAAAAAAGAGCACGTCTCCGAGTACGATTAAGTATGACCATCTGCTATTTATATTTTCTTTGTCAAGAGAGGATCCACAAAAAAATTTAATCTTCTGATTTAGCATCAACACTAGTAGTCGTATGGTTCTACTTTCGATGATCTAACTTTTGCATGCACCATGAATTGCTGTTATTTTAAAGTCAAGAGTGTTGGAGTTAAGTCTGAAATTCTCGTTCTTGTTTTTGCATCATTTTCGGCAATTGGAACGCTTACTTTTCTCTCACTATCACAAAATGTAGTTTCATGCATGTATGTTTCTTATGAAACTTTTTTTTAAATAAGTGTGCCAATCCTCCAACACTTAGCTATACAATACTGTCTCTGCATCATCAGCTCTTGCCATTGAGGGCCGTCATTGCTATTTTCATTTATCAGAGATGATAATGTTCTCAGTAACATTTTGTTCTAATGCTGAAAGCAACGAAACGCGTTCGCATAAAGTCAAGCTCACCAACATACACAGCTGACTACAGCATTTGCGTAAGCACCTATCACTTTTAACCTTCCTGATGCGTGTGCTTGATCTATTGGTCCCTTCGTTCTAGGCCTATGCCTTCACAATGGCTGAACATACTTCTGAATAAGCCCCTCTCAATTTCGTTTTGTAGAGACCATCGTGTTTAACTGTGTGCAGAGATCAAGTATGATAGTTCAATTTTAATGAATGCTGACGCGCACCAAGCTTAGGGCCCAGGAATAAAAGGTCTATTTGAAAATTCCTACTGCATATTAAGTGGTCATAGAAATATTGTTTATGACCACAACAGTAAGTTAATATCGGTATGACAAACTGTTGTGGTCACCTTGGTCACACAATAAATTTTGGATGAACGATTTTGGGCTGAAGCCTTTTTCAAAGATTCGCTGCTTGCACACGAAGCTGTTATGTGACGTTTATGGTGCTCATCATGATCAAACAAATCCAGTAAATGGTCAGTTGCTAGAAGGACATCACCCATGAGTAAAATTGAGAATAAGAGGAACAGTGGAAATGCCACACTTTATATTAACTTTAAAGTAAAACGAGTTCAATTTTTCTACTCAAAGAAAAACCAGTGTTCATGTTTTCGCAAGATCTGCGACAAGGGGGATATTGTTTAGAGAGCTTTATTGCTTTAAATTAACATTTTCTTGAAACTTAATTGATGATTTTAAAATCCCTTTAAATCGAGTTTGAGGTTCTCTGAGCTAACATGAAAAGTTTGATCAAAATGGGTCTTCCTAAGAGTTGTCTTTCCACTCCGACAAAAACATGTACTTGTCGTAATTTTTGCCGACCTGAACATCAGGTGTTTTTATGGGGCTGTCATGTGTTGGAAGTCTTTTTTCATTTTCATTTTGTGGCAGACAAAAAGTAATTACTTCATTTGTGTTATAGTTCTCGAATTACAACTCTTCAAATTTGCAGCATCTTGAAATTACCCCTTTTTACAAGATATCCTGAGTTATGGATCTGCATTTTGGTTCCAATTGTTTTTCCAATTTTCAGGGTCCGAATTAGAGCTTGAAAATAGGCTCGCGTTTTTTACACTATACAACTGGGTGTTCTTCTAGGGGGCTTTTTTAGCCCCCTCTTGTGGCTCCTGGGCAGTGCCCGGCAAGCTTTCGTTATTTGAAGCCTCTTTGTGCCCAAGATTAGCTTACACTGAGGTCGAAAGAAGTATTTATCGCAAATGCAGCTATGGGTAGAAAAAAGCTAAAAAATCTATGATCCATCATAGAATGATGGAAGCGTATCTTTAGAACACTAGCTAGATATGTATAACATTTGGAATGGATTGCTAGCTACCTGTATTTACCAGCAACTGTCTGTTTAGGCTCTGTCAACAGCTGCAGTTACAGTATGTATTTGCAAAACTTAATTCATACATGAACAGATCCTGATCGATAGTGCATAGTCCTGATGTCTAATGACGCTGCTTTTCTCGTCCTTCCCAAGTATTATCTTTCGAAGCGCGCCGAAGCTGCTCTGATGGATATTTGGAAAATTTGCAGTCCAAATCCTAGAGACTTGATAAGCCAATGTGTTTCCAAAGCCATGGGAAAAACTATGCGGTGGGTAGTATATATATGATATTTGCTTGGCATTTTTGTCCGCTATATCGAATCTAAAAACTGGAGGGGCCGAATTGATCATACTTTGATGACGAACTCTGCTGGAATAAGAGGAGAATTTATCATGAAGGAATCAAAGGATTAAGCTTCGCGATTTTATGTCCATTCATGGAAATCTGCTTCGCAGTTTCGGGAGTATGCAGCAAATTGGTTTGCCAATTGCAAACTGCAAACGTATAATTCGCACCCTGATTTTTATCTTTTCTGACATTTTCTTGCTATTTCTCACTGATGAATAAAAAGGCTCTATTAAAAATGATGTTTTGCTGGAAATTACTCTTTTTTTCATGAGTTGTGGTGCATCAAAAATGTAACATGGTCAGAACTCCTACTCCCCTGAATCAATTCAAATGTGATTCGCCTGCCACCATGCCACCGATGCTGAAAATGCTGTTTGCACTTTACTGTAATAACAGGAAACTGTTCATTGCTAACATCAAAAACTCTTTCCGAAGTACAGACAGTCCCATTGATAAACTTATAGACTGATTGCTTGTAATTGTAACGTGTGTTCTAGTTTTAAAGATGGAAAAATTTTGTGGCACAGCTTGGCTGACTTTTTAATTTGAGCTATTTTCGTTCTGAAATGAGCTTGATTTCTTAAAACGCTTCATCCCAAACTCCAGTGGGGAGTTCGGAATGCCCCCATGTCTCCAGCTCTCATGAAATTCTGGGCAGAGCTTAGCTTAGCCCTACCGTCTTCTCTCTGCTATCTCCCAAATGTTTCTTGGGGCAGGTTAAGCAAGCGTAGAACTGCGACAGTCCGATGTAGATGGAACGTGACGGAGACTGCTGAGTATCCTGGCTGGGCAGAATCCTTATTTCTAATAACTTTGCTTCCTAACTGCAGCATTTCTATTCAATCTAATGACTACTGAATTTGGTGTGGCAGCTCACGTTGTATATAGTACTGTGCGACAATGCTTAATGATATACTGAGAATCTGTTCCTTTAACATGTGGACAATGGTTCATATCTGAGAAAACTTTGATTCGGCTTGGACCAAGCCATTTATGTCAAAAAATGGTTAGTGTTGGGCTTTCAGTATCCATTTTTGTTACTGTTTGTAATTGGTGCTGTGAAAGTTGAAGGTAGTTCTGATTTATTTTGTACGATGAGTCATGTCTGGGCTCTTAAAACTGGCTTATATATACCATTGTCTACTGGCATTAGGAATGGTTTTTTCTGTGCTGAAAATTGCCATGCGCAGCAGTTTTCTTCTGAAGATTGCGTACAAGTTTCTGTGTAATGGTCATCCCTTAGTGTGAGAGTCATCTGCTATGGGACAGGCGACTCCCGGCGACTCTTTGCTTGCTGAGGAACCTGTAGCCATCTCCCTGGTCTTGTCAATTATGGATAGCAGTGCTCTCTATGAAATTGAATGGTTACTCCGTGATGCCCAATTGATTTAGTTTGCTTCTAAAATATGATGACAGACAATCCTTTGAAACCCAACAACAATCAGCACGACAGTCTATTGTGTCACATCTATTTAATGTCAGAGGAAGTTGTGATTTCATAGTCCACCAATCTGGTCATTATGTAGGGAATTGATTGACTTGAAAATGGCGCATAATCAATATTACTATGAAGATAAAAATTGAATGGACCTTCGGATAGCAGGAAGATTAGAAAGCAGCTGCCACTGATGACGGGAGAGCTGATTAGGATGATGGCAGACATTTATACTGTGGACGAGTCAATGCAATTACAATAAGCGGCGGGGTAAACTACAAGATAAGTTCCTAGAAGCAAGGCCACTGGTAAAAAGATACTGTCTCCAAATCTTTGGGGCTGGTTGTATTTTTTTGGGGGGAAGATCTGGCTGCAAAATGCCCTGCAACTTCTACCCATGAGTTAATTTTTTACAAGTTTCGTAAAATGACAGCGCAACACCCTTTGTCTTGAAGGTTGGTGCACATTCTTCACATTCGATTCAAACCTCAAGTATAACTGTTAGGCAAAATCTTCCATAGGGATCGATCATCCGCAGCTCAAACAGCCATTTTAGATTACACAAGCAGTCAGAAACTTATCCCTGCGTTTGTAGGAACAAGATATGCCTGGGAATAAATTAGCTGGGTATAGTCATTGTAGAGATGTTTCGCAGCTGGTAGGATACACTTTAACATAACGAGTGAAGTGATCAACAACTAACACGATATATTAATAACCACCACTACTTGTCTCCAAGTGAAGATAGTCGATAGCAACGAATTCTGATAGTGATTAGGTCACTATAATTTTGAAGTGGAGCGTAGTATTCCCAAATAGGCTTCTTCTGTGCAATACATTGATACCTTGTATTGATGAAGTTGTTGATGTCACCATACATAGCAGGCCAGTAGACTCTTTGCCATGCCAAATCTAACACTGTATCTGTACCCAGATTACCCATATCGACGTAAAGATGTTGATACACCAGCAGCTTGAGAAATCTCGGAAGGACAACTTGAGTAATATCTCCACTCTTCCATCTCAATATTCCTTTGTCATCAAGATACAGCTTTCATCGATCACGCAGAGAGTACGAACAGGCTTAGAAGCATTTTGTTTGACAAGTTCTTGGCCGGTTCGCAAGGCTTTCATCACCATATTAAAGTCAGGACCTTCGTATTGCAACTTGACCATCTTGTTTGGCGATATATCTTCCACATCTCCACAAACTAGATTCTCTAATGGTGCTAATGCCACAGAAGCGAGGTGAGTTCTCCAAGCTTCAGTGTTAGTGGACTGAACTTTTACTCCGCAAACGACAGCTTTAAATGCATCTAAATATATTTCTTCATGACAGCTAGACTTGTAGTTAGAAATGTCGAATGGCAGTCGAGAGAGTCAGTCTGCATCATGGTTGATCACACCAGGTCGATAGCACATAGTGAAGTTAAACTCCGATAGGTCTGACACCCACCTTTGCTCATTTGCATTTATCTTACTACTCTGCATAACATACAAAAGAGGATTGTTGTTGTAGTAACCTCCTTATCATGAATAGGATTTTAGCCTCCTTATGAGAGATGGGTTTTAGCGCCAGGGAGAGTTGTCTAAGAGAGCTTCATGAAAGCAGTCACATGGTACTTACTAGTCTTTAGTCTGTGCTACCTAGAGTATTACAATGGGGACTGAGGAAAATTAATTGTGTAGAGTGAGCTTAGAGACTGTAGAAAACATGTCTACTCACATACAATTGCCTGGAGTGCAAGCATTTAATTGTCATGGAGACCCCAACACAGTAGCTCAGAAATGGGAGAAATGGAAGAAGAGTTTTGAGTATTTCGTAGGAGTCTCAGGGATTGGAAACGATCAGAGGAAGGAGGCTATGTTACTACACATGCTGGGACCTGATACTCAGGAAGTATTGGAACTTTAACCCCTACTGATGATTCCTACACTGGTGCTTTGAATGCTTTGAATTCTCATTTCTTTGTCAAGAAGAAATTTACCATTTGGGCGATCACTGTTTCATGCTGCTAAACAGAGACAAGCAGAATCAACAGAACAGTCTGTTACCAGACTGACGAAGCTAGCAATTCGCTGTGAGTATGGAATTAAATTGAACAATCAGATTAGGGATCAGGTAATTGCTTCTTGCGATTCAACTAAATTCAGAAAGTTCTTCTTGATTTAAGAAGATCTTACTCTAAAGTTCTGTCAATAGGACAGGTTGTGGAAAGTGTGCACCATCAAACTAAAGAAATTGAAAACAGTGGGTCCACCAGCAGAGCTGCAGAACCGGCGCAGGATCCAGAGTACCAATGATCATCAGATCAGCAATCAATCAAACACAGAAACACTTCTAGCAGCAGATCAATATGTAGCAGGTGTGGAGCTAGAGGACACAACAGCCAGACCTGCCAATGTAGTAGAGAGGCCGTATGCCACTAATGTGGAAAGAAAGGAAACTTCAAGAAAATTCGTTGAACAAAAATAGTACCCAAACGCCCTCATAACCAAACTGTCAGCAAGGTTGAAAACATCGAGAATCGACCATCAGATGACGATGATGACGAAATTTACGTTTTTCACAGTAGTCAACCATGAAAAAACAAATTATTTCCCGTGCATACTGGAACTCAGTCCATCCCAATGCTAATCGATTCAGGTTCCTCGCTTAACATCCTTGATGAAAAATCCTGGAAGCAACTGAAGCCGATACCAGCCCTAAAGCCTTCGAAAACGTTGTTAGAAGTTTTGGGTTCCTTCACAGCACAGTTAACTGCATCAGATATAATGGTAGTAGCTAAACTTCACGTAGTCAGTGGTTGTGCCAGTACCTTTCTTGGTAAAAAAACAGCTGAGCAACTAGACTTGCTTCGGGTAGGACCCCCTGCTGTCCAAAATAATATGATAGCTCACGTTTCGGCGCAGAGACTGAACATTCAAGATATTTTGCAGTATGATGCAGGTGCATTCTCAGGCATTGTGGAATTGAAAAATTTCCAACTGAAACTGTATACAGACAAAGAGTTTGCACCAGTTCAGCAACCCATACATCAGATACCATTCCACACTAGACAGAAAGTTACTAAAGAACTTCATCGTCTTTAGAAGTTGGACATCATAGAACCAGTTGAAGGTCCAACCAGTTGGATCAATCCAATAGTAATAGTCCTGAAAGGAGAACATGAAATCCGTTTGTGTCTCGACATGCTTCGTGCAAACAAAGCCATCATCGGAGAACGTCATGTGATTCCCACTATTGATGATGTTCTAGCGGAATTACATGGTGCTCAGTTTTTCTCAAAGCTAGATTTAAGAGAGGGTTATCATCAGATTGAGCTACACCCCGACTCTAGAGACATTACAACGTTTGCTACCCATAAAGGACTGTTTCAGTATACATGCCTAATTTACGGAGTCAGCAGCTCATGTGAATCCTTCCAAAAGCAGATTGAGTTAGTTATTGCAGGTTGCAAAGGTTCGAAAAATATTGGCAACGACATTTTGATATGGGGCTCCACCAAAGAAGAGCATAATCAACGCTCTGAGATGGTGCTCACTAACGTCCATGCAGCAGGTCTTCGTCTAAATCAGGACAAATGTAGTTTCAGTGTTGACACCTTAATTTTTCCTAGACATAAACTATTGTCCAAAGGTATAAGTGTACTGTCCAGTTGTATTTCTGCTATCAAGAACATCGAACAGCCTGCTAATGCTAGAGAGGTAAGATCATGCTGAAGGAAAGAATTGGAAGGAAGAGCTACATAACTTCCTTCGTGTCTACAGATCTACTCCCCACAGTGTCACAGGTGTTTCCCCAGCCAACACATTTTCCAATATCGAATGAGCAATGATGTACCACATATGGATAAACCTTGCAGTTCATCTTCAGAACAAATATTCATGACAAGGAAGCTCAACAAAAGGCAAGAATCAAAGCACATGCAGAACATCGCCAGTCTCACTGTAGCAGAATCGACTATCAAATCAGAGACCTAGTTTTAGTCAAGAACCGGAACAAAGTGAATAAACTGTCGACAAACTGGGAGCAGAAACCACATAAAATTACAAAGGTTTATCCCAGGAATGTGAAAGTTAGTAGGTACCTTATGAAACCTGACCTGGTGCGACACAAGTCATGTATCAAACAGTTCTTCCCTCCAGAGACACCCTTATTGAAACAGGAAAATACCGTGACTCAGCCATCTGCTACATCCGATCGCCAGCTTTCTTCATGGTACTTTGGTTCTGACGTTCCAAACATCAGAGCAGATGTAGTAGAGAACCCTGCAGACATTGCGGGGTCAGTTTTATTAGATGAGAGCCAGATGATGTACAGCGACCCGCACGAGTACCGAGAAAACCATGGCGATGCGGGGATTGGATAGAGTGACTGAGTTTTCGCTCTAGCTTTTAACTAGAACATGTTGTTGATAAACAGAACAAATCGTTGAATATTAGGACGAGTTGTTGGTAACTAGGACAGGTCGTACACACTATGTTTTATGCTCTGGACATTTCGTTCTTGGGAGGGATGTGGTAACCTCCTTATCATATATAGGATTTTAGCCTCCTTATATGAGATAGGTTTTAGTGCCAAGGACAGTTGTCTAAGAGAGCTTCATGAAAGCAGTCGCATAGTGCGTACTAGTCTTTAGTCTGTGCTACCTAGAGTATTACAGCTGTCAGAGTATACAGTAAAATTGTTGGCATAGGCTAGGTAGTCACAAAACTTTTCGGTAACTGCCCACTTCAAAGCTAAGAATTTGAGCTTTGTGCTTCTGATCTGCAGGTAACAAGGTTCCGCTACCATATGCTATGACTCTATTTTGACCATCCTGATGTTGATATAAGATGCATCCTAGACCATTGAACTTCCATCTGTGTGTAGGAAGAATTCTTCATCATAGTCAGGATATGTCAGTATAGGCGGATTCGTAATGATGGTGATTAATCGATCCAATGCACTTGAATGAAATTCTGTCCAGGTGACTGGGGTCTGTGAAGAAGCGTGACCAGTGACGCTTACAGATGCAGATGATGCAGATCCTTGGGATTCAACAGAAATAAACTCTGAGAGTGGCTTGGCACGTCTCACAAAATCCTGCATGTGACGTATGTGATAAACAAGCAAACCCAGAATTTGTCTGACTTCCCCCAATATTAGGTTTTCTCTCTTTCAACGCCTTCTGCCTAGGTACTTCACTTCCCTCTTAAACGTCTCGCATTTGGAAGGATTCAACTTAATTCCTTTACTTCGTAATCTTTGCAGCACTATTCTAATATGGTTGATGTGTTCTTGAAAATCGACGGAGAAGACGATGACGTCATTTAGATAGGGTAAAGAATAGTCATCTCGGATATCTTCGAAGGTCTGTTCCATGAAGCGTTGAAACCCTGCTGGGGCATTCATAGATCCAAATCGAATGCTGCACCCATTCTAATAAACCCCACGCAGTAAAAAAAGCAGTCTTTGAACGGCTCTTCTTCTCAAGATAACCTTGATAGTATGCTCTGGTCTGATCTAGAGCAGAAAACCAAGCACTTTGTCCAAGATTTTCTAGCGTAGCCTGGATACTTGGCGGCGAATGTTTATCAGGAATGGTCTTTTTTTCAGGGATCTGAAGTTACAGCACAATCGGATCGTTGAATCTTTCTTCCTTACTATAACGACAAGGGGAACACCAAGCTGATTTTGACATCACGATCCATCCACGGTTTAGAAGATCTTGGACGTGGTGCTTGACATCGTCATACAAGGGACGAGGAATGCTGTTGTACGTTCCCTGCCAATAATTTCTAGGCAGAAAGCTCGGCGGCCTTGGCGAGAAATACTTCCGCCAAGGCATGCCTTGAATTCTAGGCAGAGGTTGAATATGTCTTGCCAAGAATACTTGGCAAGGCTAGGCGGTGT
>JAOBRC010577564.1:0-10162 GCA_027575255.1 Scolionema suvaense
AACACCTGCAAGGTGCGCTTGAATGTTATAATAACCAGGAACACCTGCAAGGTGCGCTTGAATGTTATAATAACCAGAAACACCTGCAAGGTGCGCTTGAATGTTGTAATAACCAGAAACACCTGCAAGGTGCGCTTGAATGTTATAATAACCAGAAACACCTGCAAGGTGCGCTTGAATGTTATAATGCTCTCACATGTAGCTAAATAGGTATGAAAACTGCCATTTCAGACCAAAGTTCTCCAAGAAACATTCCATACCTCCGGAACTATTCAATCCGGGACCCTCAAAGTTTCACTGAATCTGTCTTATATAATATTATTACAATTCACGAAAGTTCATTTACTTTTGTTGCTCAGATTCCGTAGAAATATTTTTGGTAGTGGACAAATATGTCCCACCCAGTTTAAATGTGTAAGTTCAACTTGAATTAGACTCTTTCTAGGGTGATTTAAAGAGGCCAAAAGTTCCATTGGCGATTTTCAGCTAGATGATGCAAAACTAAAAAACAGAAGCATTGTTGAGACAACAGTAGGGCAAAATCATTTGAAGTTTGTTTCGCACTGGAAGATTTCTTTACTCCTCCACTACAATCATGGAAACAAATCTTGGCAAAAATTAAAACACTGCACATCCTCCCTTTCCCCACCAGAATCAATGTTGAATAAAATCAAGCCTGATCTGCCAGCCATTTCTATATACCCAACATTGAGATGGGGGAGATGGGGTTGAGTTAAAAGTGGACATTTTGCCAAACTATTATTTTCACGATTATAGTTTCGTGACCAGAGAAGTATTTCACGGGTATCTAAGTAGCCGATGGCAAGAAAGTTAATTTTCTGCCTTCAGACAAGGCGCTAATTTGAGGGGGCGCTCATTCAAGCCGGGGCGCTCATTCCAAAAAATCCGAAGTACTGGTATAGTAACAGTGAACATTTTAGAAATCATTACGGATTATATTTGTAAATTCCCTTATTATAGAAAGCAAAGAAAGAATATCTGACTGAAGATAATTCCTCTCTTGTTCGTCTGTTACAAACTATCTGAGTGAGTGCCTATGCATACGCATCTTTTCCATCACCATGATTTATCAGATCACTGCGATAGAACGCGGCAAATACGAATCAAAGTTGGCAACAAGCCTTGCTGAACTAATTTAAAAATTGGTGAACTATTCAACAGATTCCATTTCATCTTTCATACCGCAAAACTCTTCAGTTAATGTGAATGGAGTTCCCCCAAAACTGCATGAACAGAACTGTCCCGATATGTATTTGCGAATTGAATGAAATGTGTTGGAGATGGCCAGTATCAGTTTATGAAGACAGTGAACAGTTTATGATGTAGTTTGATGGCTGATTGCGGCTGATGGTGAACAGTTTATGATGTAGTTTGATGGCTGATTGCGGCTGTGAGATTCGTTTCTTCAACACTACAGTCATGTTTTGATGGGTAGCTGCTAAAACTCTGATCGTGTATAGTAAGTCACAAACAATGTTTTTATGTTTAAATACAGTTACTACGAATAAAACACAGAAATATTGAGTAAGCATTTTTCATAATCGACTTGCTTCGATGTATCAATCTTCATCTTCAAGAATGAGGAAATTATTGGCGGCAATCTATTTACTTACAAACTATGGTGTGCATGCGCAACGATTACAGAGGGTTACCAATCGTGTAGAAAACACGTAATTGAGAGTGGAACTCCCAACAGTTCAAAACAAAGATAGCATAAAACGAGTTTTGCAACCATTCATCAACGTGTAGTTCTACATGTGAAGAGCCTCTTTTATTTTCAGTTCTCTTGTCGAATGACCTCTTCCTAAAATTTTAAAATTGTCCCGTTTTATTCTATGCCAGATATTTGTTATGTTATCTGCAATTGCAAAGTGTGACTATGTGCACCACGGCCTTAGACTTCCAAAATGTGCAGTTTTTCTGGCTCGTAAACGTCGGGTAGTCATTCCGATATACGACAAACCGCAATCCCAACACTTTGTAAATGCTTTCTGATCATTTTCAAGTAAGAACTGTGCACTTGGGTACCCCGCAATACAAGGGGTGGGCGGGCATGTGGGCTATTAACAAGCATGCAGCATATTCTGCCGCACAAATAGCATGCTAGATGGACGAACATCACCTTTCCGATTATTGTGCACTTGATCATGTGGGTGGGTTATAACTAAGTATGCAGCGCGTTCTGTGCAGCCAATAGCATGCTAGAATGATGAACATCACTTAGTATAACAGGGAAACAGGTGTCATACAGTGGTCGATTAGCAAGTACGGAAACTATTGACTCTGAATATTGTATTATGCACATATGTTGACAAACATTCTGGCATCAAAACCAAATGCAATCCTATATCTATGAAAGCATCAATTTACATGCTAAGAAGCCTTTCCTTAATGACATACCTGGCCAGAGAATGAGCAACAAGGGACGCACGAAGAGGTTGCCACAGTGGGAGGAGAGAAGGGGTGGTCTCTGCATGAGCAGCATGTTCGAGAAGAAGGTGGGCTGTAAAACGGAGCTGCTAGTAATCTCACACTGCGAAGTTGTTTGAACAGGCATGGAAATAGGTACCTACAATGTAGGAAGAAGGGTCTGCTGACCAAGGAAAATCAGTGCGGTGGAACGTTTGAAGTTTGCAAGGCGATATAAGCTTCTGGCAGACTTGAATAATCTTTGATCCGGATGGCACGGGCAGGGTTCATAAGCGCAACCCCAGCAATCATGCTACCACATTGCGAACACGAACATGGATAAAAGTTGAGGAAGGTCTTAAGGTTGATTGTACATCAAAGGGCAAGAAAGAAGGTGTCACGGGAAAGATGGTGAAATTCATTGTAGCCATTGCACACGGGAAAGAGGTTATTGAAGCTATACCATATTCTGGCAACATCAATGGAGTTTGCTGGTATTATCGACAAGCACTTTGCGCAGCTATTTGATCACTCACCCAATGTTCATAACAGTGTTACAAAATAGTGCTATTGCTAGATAGGCGTTGGGCAGAGCGAAAGCATAGGTGTTTCCCATCCCAGCTCGATCTCCAAACTGTAGTCCGATAGAGAACGTTTTCCACCTTGTGGGGGAAAAAGTTGAGAAGAGATATCCTGCAAAACCAGATCACGCAGGAGATTCTGCATGAATTTGAGGAGCGTTGCAAGAGGACTTTGTTCGAGTTCTCGATGCCAAATCAAATGGATGTCATCATAAAAAATCAGGGACAGAGAATCAAGTTCTAACCAAGGTACTACTTTGTCACTTATTGGTACTCAGTTTGGCTGTTTGGGTTGATGCCTTTCAGCAGATAAGTTAATTTGCGTAGAACAAAACGAGAAGACCTTCACTTCGTTAACTGAATAGAAAAGTGACATTTAACCACTATATGGAGTTTTGTTGCCTTCAGTCTTGCCTGTTTGTGGCCATGACAGCTTATAGTAGCTCATAGGTAGATAGGTAGGTAGTTGAACGAAAACTAGCAGAATATGAAATCAAATCTCAGCGAATTCCCCAATTAGATAAAGAGCACTAGCTATCTATGCACTGGCTGACAGTTGATGCGTTAGGCCAGGGGTGGTGCATTTAAGGGTAGCTAAGGTCTCAAGCCGCAGTAAAACGTAGTCACTTTCTTGAAAACCCGAGCAGCAAAAACGTTCAAGCATTAAACTACAGAGCATTAAGTCATCAAACTTGAATAGGTTGCTATAGCTTGTGGATTCCAGTACCAACACAAATAAGACGAACAAACCAAACCATGATATTGCTCCTCATGATATGACACAGGCACAAAGTATGAGGCAGGGTAGTCTGCCTGCATCTGTGTTTGTGTATGAACCATATATCTTTCGTATATTATTCTTTTGCTCTTCGGAACACGTGGTTGTTGCTTGGCAGATGTCTTACAGTCTTATAATGATTATAGGCAGTGCAAACCGCTTGTGAATAGTGTTGCTTTATGTAGATGGAAACATTTTGGCTCAGACTTTTGTGCTGTTGACGATGTAGCACGACTGTATTTATTCATAAACTACGAGTTTTTTTAGCTTTAAAGAAATGTTTAACGTTTGTTGGTGGGGAATGCAGCTGTTCAAAAAATGTCATTGCTCTTGTCCTGCCTCTTGTTTCTCCGGGATGACTTGCAATCATGCATATTTTCTCTGTTTTCATAAGTTCTCTGTTTTCATAATACCTTTGGCACTGCATATAATTCTTGTTTCAAAGCCATGCTGCAAAAGTCTTGCAACACAATCTCAGACAAAACATATTGGCACATGGGTCTAAATCAAGCAAATTCTAATTATCTCCCGCCCTCCCCCACAAACAATGATGGAAAGATGTCCTTCTGGCTTGTCGACTGTGTGCAGCATATACTGCCATGAAAGCATCATTGTTCAGAGGCGCAGGGAAGTCAGAATGGAAAGACGGTTTAATGTCAATCACACACTGAAAGTCCCAGCAGATTCAAGTGATACTGAAAAAGGTGTAAACATGAAAGTGCATATACGGCCACTTATTGGGACACAATATAATATCCTAAGCTGTATTCGCAAAAACGCATACTTAACATTTTACACTGCTGAAACACATCATTTCTCTTGAAGTTCATGCTGCTGATGACACAGTTATCCTAAATGTTTCTTTGAAAAGCACTAGCAAATGCTTGAACACCACGTCTAATAGTAGTACTGAGAATACACCTACCCAGGCTGAGTTCTCTCTTTTCTGCTATCAATAGTTTGAAGTCAGAAATTACCAGTATTTTATATTGTATTCTGACTGACACATAATCGGCAGAATTTCCAAAATCTGCTGGCCTCTTCCAGTTTCTAAAGATGCCACTTTTAATTCAAAGTTAACTCCTCCTCGAAAAAGTACTAATTTATAAAAATCTTTAAACAAAATACTGCTCGACTTCAATCACGGTCGCGAAGTTCCAGAGAGTTTTGCTGAGCACCATAAATAATACAGCAAGCAGCATCTATTTCTTGGGTTAAAAATGACTAAAATTTCTACTTAACAGCTCTTCTCACAAATTCCTGCTCCTTAACTCTATAACTCCTGAGGTACTTGAGTTGCTAGTATGACCGGGGGGGGGGCTAAATCGCCCCCCTCATATCTCTTAAGTCAAGAACGGCATTAGGTAGAGTCTAGATATTTGGTACAGTATTAGTCGATTATCTTGGGATTTCAAAACCACCAACAGAAATTTCCCAGCATGCATCAATTTTTGCTGACGTCATCATTTGTTGACTCATATGAAAAATTTCCAAATTTCACGGATTTTCCAGATGCTTCAAAAATATTTTGAATGTTTGTCTCCTGAGACTATTTAAAACGGTTTCCTTGAGATAGGAGCACTATTACAACAACTTTGGTGAAAAATTGAGATTAAACCACAGAACTCTGGCTGTTTTTATTCAAAAACGATATTTATAAAGCCGCCATTATGGGCGCGATCTGCAAGTAGGGTGACAAATTTTTTATTGCCAAATCATGCCAATAATTTCAGGAAAAGCCAAGAAAATGCAGCTGCATTTGTTCAGAAGTTATGACAAAGAAACTAGTAGAGGGGCAATATCAACCAACCCCCCCGCAAGTATAATTAGAGTTAAATGAACGACATTCTCTCTAGATTCTCAGATTCTTGTCAATTTAGTTTATTGGGGAATCAGCTGCCAATCACTTAATTAGGACTGACTGATGACGCTGCTGGCAGTGTCAAGTGACTCTCGAAGGGTTAAAATATTTTGTGAATCATCCCCCGTCGGAGAAAATGCTGAATATCTTCTGAATGGTAAAAGGCCTTGCGTTCATATCTCGTGACTTCTCATAAAATTTAGTTGTCTATCGAATTTCATTGAAAGAATTTTTTTGCAACCTAAAACCTGATGACGTAAGCACCTTTTGTCTCTCTGACTGGGAATTCTGGGTAATTTACCGAACGCTAAAATATCAATTTGCTTACTATTTTCTGTGATAAAATAGGTTAAAATGATTAGTATGGAAGCTATTCATTAGATTGAAGGGCATAACGGGTGTTTGAGTTAATTTTTTGGCACGTTTTGCTGTTTTGAGCCGAGAAATGGAGTGGAAATCATAGCACTGTGCAACCACCTATTGAATATGCTGACATCAGCAAGATTGAGCAGGTGTCCAATCAACAGTTTTGATGTAGTTCGACTATAATAGAGCTAAACTACATGTGCACCAAGTTTCATGCTGTAGGTATCTCTAGAATAGATTGTAGGGTTGGTGGGCGAATGATCTTTCCCACCCCCCCCCTCTCCCTCCAGTCCATGGTTAGTCAAAATAGCCCGGCCTAGATAGGGCTAATTAAAGCTGTATTTCCTTTCTTTTGCGCACGATACTAAATAATTGGCTGGGTTGCTATGGAAATGTGTAAACCGTATACCAATCTTAGCTACTCATCATACAGCAAATATCACATTAAACCCAGTTGTTTCCAAATTTGGTGGCTTTTATTTGGCAATATTGGTGGCTTTTTCTACAAACAATCATGCTTTTGAATTTGGTCACGTGACAGATAGCGACATTGATTAGGAAAACGATAAGATTTTTGCTCATTATGAAAATAGTAAGAAATTGATGACCTCAGCCAAATAATTTAATGTTTTTCTGTCTCTGTGCACTAGGTATCTACATTAGAATTAACCTCCTGCAGGGCAAGAAACGTTTTCGAAAAGAAGAAAATTTGACATAGACCAGGATAAGCTGACGAAAACATTATGATGATAGAATTGATATAATTTATGTCAGCGTGAAGTTTAAGTGTTGTTTCTTGTACCTGGGAAGCTTCAACGTATTAAAGATTTTAGAAAGAACCGACGGGGAGTCACATTGACCCTCCTCCAGGTATAGGTACAACTTCGGACATAAGTAAAGGGCACACTCAAAGTAAAGTGTCCCTCATGTCACCTTCGTGAAGGTGTCTTTCTCAACCCCCCAACCACCCTAACAATTTTGATTCGAGATATAGCTAAAATGTCCTATGACTATTGTTTTCAGACACTGTAAACAAGAAAGTATATCAGATATCACATATCAGATATCACAATGCAGCCACCTGCAAAACAGGTCGTAAATGTGGTGAAGTCTTTAAATTCACCTTGAAGTTCTGGCGTAAAAACCAATACCAACATTGAAAGTTGGGGCGTGGTAGGGGGCTTGAAAAGACATGGAAGATCACTTAATGAAATGACTCTGTTCATTATCTTTCGCCCGGTGTTGCAGCTCCAAAAAGCTTAACTCTCGCACGGGTTCATAGCCGAGGGCAACGTGTTATGGACTCGAAGGTTTCCGTGACCGTTTATCTATAACGTTTTCCAATACAGATGTGTATGTGATTATTCTATAAATTCTAATGTAGAATCATGTAAAAGATGGCCTTTCTCTAACACTTACCCTTCTGAATCCTGGAATTCTGCTGTAGTACTTTCCATCGTTTTATTCAGACATACATTGCCCGTTCACTGCCTGCAAAAAAGCATAAAAAATGGTAAGAAAGTCGTAGTAAAGAAAACAGTACCATAGATAAAATGGATTTGTTGAAGTAATAGGCATAATAATGCCCCTGTCAATATTATTTAATGGCAAGCACTTTTAACACTTTTACCACAGGAAGTTTACGTCATATTATCTCTCAAGCCATTAAAATTCAATCGCTGTTCTATGTGAAAATTCTAACAGGTAACCAGTTTATGTAAGCAACACCTTTACAAGCAACATCAGGCTGAAAATTGTTGGGCTGAAAATTGGTAAAATCAAACAACACCCTTAGCTTGAGATTATATCTTCAATATTGAGATCACACAGATCTTGTGTTGTACAGGCGGTGGCAAAGGAAAAACGGAGAGTACATGGAATATAAGTTATAAGCATGACTTAAAAGCTATCACAAAGTGTAGCAATGACATGTTACGATAGACATAGAAAAAAGACTTAATAATTAAGCTACACGTAGGCCACACCCATTGTTGAGGAACGAAGGGTTGCAGCCGCAAATTACGTTGCTTACAAAAATGTAAAAAAGTATACAGATATGAAAACACTATCAACAAAACACGATAGAACATCACGTTTACCTTTTCCTGAAGGCAGTCGTCAATCTCCGAAGTATTTCAGTCTGGCGTTTCTCAATTTATTAAATAAACGCCCTCTGAAAGTGCAACGGAAAGCTCCATTTCCAGGAACGTTTTTCGTTCATGCGACTTCGTATGGTTTGGCAGAGTCATGCATGGGCATAACTTTAAAGCCAATACTTCGACTACAACTGATAGCATAACTAAAGGGGGTAAATATGCTAAGCTTCAACTATCCATCAGTTTTAAGACTATCCTCCTAAGCGGCATTGTTCTCCTGCCGGTGTAGTGAACGTGTATTAGATTATAGTTAAAAGGACTGTCTCTGATAGGATGCAGTGCACATAAGTTTCATATGCATAGTTGGTCAAAAGCAATTGTCTGCCTGCAATCTTTATTACAGTGAAACTTCCCTCGTAAAACGGACACCGCATAATACAGACACCTCTCGAAGACGGACAGTTTCTCATTCTCCAGCCAAATGTAAGTGACTTTCTTATAAAAGAACTTCTGTAAAACGGACACGTGTAAGACGGACACCTCTATCAGACGAACACTTTCCATTCCCCAAATGAAAATTGCAATTAAAGACAGTCACTGTAAAATAATTGTATTTTCTAACAGTTTAGATAACATTTATGGCAATGCTTTACGCATTCAAGAAAGTTCCAGCAACAGTTTTGAAATTCATTTACACATCCAGGAAACTGCTTTTGACTGGTCATGTGCTCTTGCGCCTACTGGTATCTCGAAACCATAACCTGATCCACGATTGACACGCTTTCTCTCTCAAACGCTAATTTTACTGAAATCTGGAACGCCTCTACAAGACGGACACCTCTGTATGACGTACACTTATACTCTCACCTTTTCTATTTTTGGTGTCTGTCTAAAGAGGTTTCACTGTATCTCCATAGTCCCTGTTACCATAAAAAAGATTGTGAGTTCCTTATAAAATCATCTTTTCAAGTGGTCGAAATATTTTAAACCAAAAAACCTTGTAAAGGAAAGCTATATATTTCCTTTCTTATCCCAATATAATCCCTTCTGTGACGCTTGGACATCATTTCCTTAACCAATATTTGTTTCATACTGTTTTGAGTGAAAGCCACTCGAGAATTGAGACTTAAGATTGTTGTCATCCGCCGACAATCTGTAACGTACAATTCCGAGCAGAGTCGTGAACTTTAATGCCTCTCCATAGAAATTTGCTAGCCATGCCAAGGTCCCTCAGACAGAAAGCATTGATTCGTACCACTGGCTCAGAGGATATAGCCACAATATGTTAATTGGGTTAACTGGTTAACTTTACCCCCGTCGGATGTGTTACCATAATCTTTAAACTGTTCAGAAATTGTTCTGGTGGTGGATTACTTCGCAGTTGCGTTATCTGTGATTAAAACATCTACATACTATAAGTTGTACTTATCAGTCGACTAGATGCTAGGCGGGATGTAAATATATGCTCCCATTAATTGTTTTTGGATTGGCACTGTTATAGTCGAAAAGAAATCCTGTAACCATGACTACGCCAGATCGCAGAATAGACGATGGGAAACGTACAATGGAGAATTATGCCCTTGAATAGGACCAATCGCACTGCCAGTAGCAATTCGAACGATGAAGACCAGAGATGAAGTTGACAACTTCTAAGAAATTGGAACCAGTTATAGTTAGACGAATAATTTCTTTAACCCCTCCCTAAAAGTATTTGGGATGCAGAGAGAATGCAAAGGCACAGCAAGTTTGCTGTGCACTGTGTATGACGTATAGTGCAGACTGACAACCAGTTTGCTGTGCACTGCGTATGACTTATAGTGCAGACTGACAACCAGTTTGCTGTGCACTGTGTATGACGTATAGTACAGACTGATAACCAGTTTGCTGTGCACTGTGTAAGACTTATAGTGCAGACTGACAACCACTTTGCTGTGCACTGTGTATGACGTATAGTGCAGACTGATAACCAGTTGGCTGTGCACTGCGTATGACTTATAGTGCAGACTGACAACCAGTTTGCTGTGCACTGTGTATGACGTATAGTACAGAC
>JAOBRC010577565.1:0-11074 GCA_027575255.1 Scolionema suvaense
TTTAATTTCCACTCCAAACGGTGCATGTTTCCGATAACCTTTTTTGTAGCCTGCGCTTGGACAATTTGCAGCACAGTAATTTTCTCCAAGGCATCTGTAGCATAACTTCTTCGCGAATCTTCACCGTTCTGCCGCATCAAATGAATCGCAGTTCAATATCTGATAAATTTCTCCACATACCAGGCAGTTCTGCTTTGTGCTTCTTGATTGAGGATGTGACGGTGTACTTACTTTAGATGATCGTGGTGCTAAGTCTCCATGCATCGTCTGTTATTAGTGTAACTTTTTAGATCGTGTTGATTCAAGACCTTTTATTGTTTCTGCCGCGTCGGTCAGCAATTCAGATTCATGGACAAGCCATTCTCTCCGTTATTGAAGGCTTCTCCTGTAGTTGGTAGTCAGATTCCGTCTTATTCTTCTTTAATTTAATGTATTAGGAGCTGTATCCGAGTTCTTCTGTGCTTCCACTCTCATGCAAGTTGATTGCCACAAGATCAAGAAGATCAGCTAGCTTTTCGACGCCTTTTGCCACACCAGAACGTACTGGTCGAAATTGATCCAATTCTTCAAGGTTTAACGCCACGTCCTCTCTGACCACCATACTTTCTCTCCAGTCGATCCTTGGCGGCTTCGTATGCAGCTGAGGAATGCTCCAAATTGCTTTCAAAGTTTCTCCCTTGAGGTAAATTGAAGTTACAGCAGCTCGTAGTGTCCGTTTGCGGTGCTTCATCCATGCTTCATGTCATGAAGGCAACAAGCCAGCTTGGGTAGGCCCTCTTATCTCCTGGGAAGACTGAGATACTGCTGCGTCTCAGCCCTTTCCACATGTCTTGTCCAACATTCGGGGATGCTTTGTTGGCTGGGGCACGTTCAGTCTTTGATTCATTACGGCAGCCTTTTTCTTCTGCATTGATAGCTTACTCAGGTCTTCGATCATCTTCAATAATACATCCGCTTCTTTTCATTTTGCTCTGCAGAAGTTTCCGTGTTCAATTCTCTGATTTATTGAAATCGGATTTTGTAGCCACTTGATTGGAAGGCATTCCTTTCTTCCCATACAGTTTCCATTAACTCATATGCCCAGTTTGAGGTTTTCCTTTGCGGTAGGTTGGATCGCACTTCCAGATCGTCTGGTCGATAGCTGTGATCTTCAACTCTTTTGGAAGAATTGTTGGTATGTCATATACTCGCTGCTTTTGCATTCTTCTGAATGGATGTTCTCCTCTTTGCTTGTTGACCACCACATGATCAGCATCAGCGTTTCGTAGAAATCTCTCTTCATTGTCTGCTTGTTAAGGCGTCAACGTCAATGTCCCTGGTGTTGGTATGTCATCTACTTGCGACTTTTGCCAGATCCAGTCTTTGATGATCCATCAATTGTGTGTCAGCCACCACCTCATGAACATTGAAGTCTTCCTATGAACATGAGTCTCCATCATTTATTGAAGCATGCATCTGCATCTATCTCCATGATGCAGGACTGCCATCTTCTTGCTGCTTTTCCCCAGCCCAGTCTTGGCGTTTGTTCTATTGTGCATTAACCAATTCATCTCAAACATCTGCATCTTTTAATGTGGATCCATCATCTTCACCTGCTTGATGAGTCATCTGCTTCTGTCCCCATCATGTTGGTTTGTCATCTACTCGCTGCTTTCCTCTTCCCTTGTCTTCTGATCCATTAAATTTGAGCAGCACTCGATAAATGACTTCCACCATCATCATGGATTGCTTGCATGTAATCTTGGATATGTTTGCGGAACTCGAAGTAATCTTGATTCAGGACCTTCAACTCTTCAGTGAGTCTGTCAACAGCTGTCAAGTCTTTCTAATCGTAATATGCTTCACGTAAGGCATCCAGATTTTCGCTGACATCATCAGTTTCATTTGTAACATTCAGTGACATTCAGTTTTCTTTTCTTGGATATCATCTATCACCTTTTGATGGTAGGCACCAGTCTCCATCATGTTCAGAAGACGATTCTTCAATTTCACTGCCTTCTCACACCTTAACTGAATTTGTCTTTCGACGCCAGCCTCTATTGATGGTTCTTCTGTTGCCTTCGCTGCGGAACAGCTACCATCTCGCTTCTTCTTCTAATGTCGTCTTCGTTGGTAACAACCATCAGCTACCAAAAATGTTTGCCAGAGCTTAATAAACTCAATGTTAGACAGTGAAACGAACACTCATTTTGTAAACTAATGGAGAACCGTACTCTGTACATGGTGGTTACCAATACTCTACTAAATCATAAGACATTCACCTATTTATGCAGTTCATGGACAATGAGATTTCTAAATATACGCAGGTACCATTATATCCTAAAGTACAACACATATTCATTGTTTAGTCTCTGCTGCACAACTCAAGTTTCTACTGTCCTGCTTACCCCTGCACCTGCAGCTTACTAATTACTTTGACGGCTATAATCAGAAACTGTAGCATTGAGTACCCCAAGTAGCATCATGGTCCTAATCAGAAGCTGAACCGTTACAGGGCACCAGGTAACTTCATGGTCCTAGCGTATTATGAAACATGCAGGAAAGCATGATCTGTTCAGGTCATGGTCTTCACATGTACATTGTATTTCTTTGAAAACGTTATAAGAATGAATCTACATCCCAAAATAGTGAGGACTCGCCCATTCCTTGCTTCTGGAAACTACCATACACAGGTAAGCATTCTTACTTCATTCAAACAAAATTAGAGATATAGTTAAACGTTATTGTAAGGATATTGATGTGAAAAGTGTGTGTACTTCTTCTCAAACCGGCCATATTTATCTACAAAAGATATGTTACATGAAGGACTCAAATCTGGTGTGCTATATAAATTTGTTTGTGCTAGCTGCCATGCTAGTTAAATTGGTGAGACTCCCAGACATTTATCCATCAGAATTGAGGAACACTTTCACAGAGACACAAACTCTGCCACTTATCAACAAAAACACGGCGCTGAAGCTAAAGAATCATGTTCAACCTCGTTGATGTTTCTTCTTTTTCTGGTCTGGATTCTGCTGCTTCTGCATATCAGTTAAAACTTAAGGAGGGTATGTATATAGGGTGGGATAAACCAACACTTAACAAACAGGTTAAGTATATAGCTGTTTCAATTTGTGGGTGATGCATCTGCTTGTTTGTTTCCATTAATTTTTTTGTGTTTTTGTGTCCTATTTTATTTCATTTGTTATGGTTGCGTGTTTTCTTTGCTGTCGTTGTTTACTTTGTGATACTGTATTGTGGAAGTGTGTTTATTTACCTTCAGATTTGGTGTTAAGCAGATTGTCATCAAAGTTTACGTTTCTTGATACAATGTATATCAGGTGGTGTAGGATGTGGCTAATGCCAGTAGACTTTTTTATTAAATCGATTTGTGTGCATGTCAGAAGTTTCGCGTAATAGTTTTTTGCTGGAAAACTATTGTAGTAACTTAACCTCTTCGCGAGGTTTCGAGTTTCAAATATGCAGTTCTTGTTGCTGATGAACAATTGCCTGAAGATGACTTGTGAGCCAGTCGAAACATGTCGCGAATAAAGTTTGTCGTTTTCTTTCTGAGAATATAACTAATAGGTTTACGTGCTGGAAGTATTTACGAGGGATTTGAACCCTGTAAGGCCGGCAGGGCTTCAGACTCCTGAAGATGGCTTCCCATGGTAAGGAGGGCGAAAATTTGAGTCTTTTTGTGTAGGGTGGAAGTACGTTGGAATGTGGTTTATAGTTTGGAAACGGTGATTATTATCACTCAGAAAGTAAGAAAGAAGACCGTGGAAGTTGGTAAGAGCTACTGCCATATCGCAACTACGAAGTTGACTAAAAACCTCAAACATAAACTTATCAATCATGAACAGTCAACGCTCATACAAACATGTAAAGTATGCTTGCTTTGATCAAAAGAAGCTTACATAGACGTTGCAGGAACACGCCTTTAGTACTTTAGGCAAAAAACCCTCGTGTTTGCCTGTAGCTAGAGAGCTTAAGTAGAGGCAAGTGGCAAAAACGTGAGGTGTATTCTGGTTTGAATATTTTACCAAAAGAAATGTTTTTCACCTCTCTCTCCTTCATGAAGCTCATATAAAATAGAGTCTAGTCGAGGAAGTCAAAATAACTTCCTTGGTCTAAGTTGTATTCTACTCGATACACAAACCTTGAAAAGAGCTCTCAGTTCTCTTTCACTCGTCTGTTATCTGCTCTTAAAACAAGAAAAGTATCCACTATGTACGTAAGTAAATTGAACCGCAGCCTGTTCCCAGCTTGTTGTAATTACCACTTCTCTCTTTCACTGATGTGCAAGTGGAAATGCCGAGAGCTTTCATCTGCAACGTCTCCACCGACTGCAATATATCCTTTCTTCGTTGTAACTGACAGTTGTTATTTCACATGATCTATGTGCCTATCTACATGCTATTGGCGTAGTGCATGCAAGGGGAAGACAGAATCAAGCATGTCTGGTTTAACCATTAAGTTCTGGAATCTATTGTTAAACCCAGCAGATCTGAAGGACAGTCCATAACTGCACAGTCGATGCTTTAATCTGCACCACAGGTTGCTTCCGGTGATCAAAGGGTTCCGCGGTTTCCTTGTGAGATGCAGGGTAAATAAAAGGAATATTTGGGGAGACTAATGTATATAGCATAGCGTCAGCGACTATGGTGAAATTGCTGCGGGATCATCTTACACGTGCTTGAACAGGCCGGAAACACACGGTTGCCATTTCCGTATTCCGTCTCGAAATTGCCTATATATTTCCATTTTCCGTACCAATTTGGTAGCTTTCAGTTTCCGAAATCACATCTGACTTCTGTTTTCTGCTTATTTGTTCGCTTGAATCCATTTTCCATACAAAAATACTTCACATCCTGGCGATTAGGATCTCATTAAAATATCATCGAATCTGGACGGAAATATTCCTATTTTTTAACCTTTTCCACTGAATTTTAGAAAAAAAATATAAGTGAAAAATTCAAGAAATAACTTATTTTTTCTCTGACATTATTGTTGGCAATACTGTTCTTGTCTAAGGTTACGCCTCTGATACTGAAGTAAAATCTTTAGGAAAACTATCAGCCAGCATAGGCTTTTACTTTCGATAGCTTGTTTATCGTGCTAGGTGCAAAACGGTGCTTGCGATAATGGAGATAAACTATGTAGTTAAATTATTGTAGAACTCATCATGCGCATATTAGTCATTTATCAAGGCGATACTCCGCCCTGGTTCCCAACACCGTAATATTAGACGTGATTTCCAAGGAATGTGTGTGATTCTGTATCTGACTTTGAAATCCTGCTGCTTTCGAAGTAATTGCGAGTATTGCACTGCATGTTCAAAAGTTGTTTGAGGGAAAGTAGGGAGGTAGCATGTTTCACACTTCGTGCTGTTCAGCCATGGCGCTCATGAAATATCATCCTCTGACCCCCTGAAATTCTTACAGTCAGACTGGTAAATTGACTATTTCCTAGTCTGTCTAGTTGGTATGAAATTGTCCTGTAAATTTCAGCTCAACAGAGTTAGTATTTAAAAAAATATTGCCAGATAGGGATGCCACGTGATGTCGTTTTCTTGGGGAGGGGTGGAGGCACGTCGTGATTAACATTGCACGTGCAGAAGTAATGGTGCCCAGTTATAGAAAGACTTAAAGAAGCCTGGATATCTCTCTACTTTTATCATCTACATACACCACTCATGTATACATGTGACAAACTCTCATGTCATTTGTATGATGTTAACTCTCATGTATACATGTGACTAAGTCTCATGTCATTTGTATGATGTTAAATTGATTTGAACATCAAAAATTTTGGAAACGAGTCACTGGTTGCAGGCTATTGCGATTTGTGCATTCTCTCCCCCCCCCCACCCCCCTCCCACCTAACATCTCAATCAAAGCAGCTGAGGCAATGAATTTGCCCCCAGAGCTTGCAACCCGAGGGACTAGAAGGTGTGCAAGTCACAGTCAAAGAGTTTGAGTGATTCAGATTCTATGGCCATGGGCAGTTGCACAAAGTTTCCCTTTGTCACCCACTGCTGCGAAGCCAAATGTGAGGGTTCCGCAGATTTCTATGAAGGAATCTTGGAAGCATGGGTTAATGAAGATGGAGAGCTTCATTAGGAGTTGTACTACCTCCTAGTATACAGTTTTCACCCAGGGGAAGCTTGGCTTTCAAACTATAACAGGGCGCATATAGCTAATTTTGTCCTTTTTCCTTGACCGTCAAAGGAGCAAAGTGGTGTATCTCTCATCCCCTATCAAAAATAGAAGGAATAAAGATATGGCCTAATGTTTGAGTCTTTAGAATCATCTCTCTCCTGTAGACGGAATCATAATTGATTGTTTATCAAAATTGGTTGAGTAAGGAATAGCTGAGAATTTCAGGAATAAGAGGGGCTGAAGTTTTGAGAATTCGACTTAAAAACTTTAAGAACTACTAAATCAAATGATTCCAAATTTGGGATTCCAGCTCGTTGCAACTATAAGATGGATATGAAAAAAACTGCATGTTTCTAGCTGGTCTAGAAAAACATTTTAGTCCTGAATCTAGGGCCCATTTGAACAACTTCGGCAATTTTCAACTCAGACCCTTTTGGTCTTAAATGTTTCTGAAACTTGCTCGAATCTGGTTCAAACTGCCCACACGCATATTTTCCTGGTATCAAGAAGGTCAAGAATTATCCCTCTTTTTTGGTTTCGGCAAGACTTCTTCTGGATCCCCAGAAACACTTTTCACCTTGCTTGAATCATGCAGGATAAAATCATGCTGGAAACATATTGGACAAAGTCATGCTGGACAAAATCATGCTGGACAAAATCAAGTCTCAACCTTGCATGTTGGTACGTTTTGGTAAAGTGTACCGTCGCTCGTAAGATGCAACTCGGCAAATATTGAACTGTTTTCGATGCGGTTTGAAAGCATTGTAACTACTCCGACAAAAAAGTGCCTAAAAAGTTCGACTCGTTCTCAGGCCCCTAAATCTCAGACCCCAAGATTTGGCCAAACTGGGGGAAGCTGTAGCTCTTGATGCACCATACCAAATCGTCTCAAATTTGATGTGGTAGTAGTTTAAAGAAAAGATAAAACTGACTAAATTTCAGCTTCTGATATTAAGGCCTCTTCCCCAACGGGGTTTTAAAAATTGTACCACTGAAAAAAACATTTTATCCAAGAATCCTTGTGCCAAAAGATAGCACACATTAATTAACACAATATGGTATAGTCAAATTTTTCAAAGCATTAGCCCCTGCCCCTCAAAATTAAATACTGTGCTGCCGCGACTGAACGTCCGGGGCGTTTATTAAATTTTTGGACTTTTTAGGGGGCGTTTATTCGAGGGGGCGTTTAAAAGAGGTGGCATCTATTACATTTTTATGAAATTCTTCTTTTTTTCTTACGTATAAACTTTATATCTCAATAAAATATATACTAGACTACAAGTCAATATCATCGTAAACATCATCTTTTTCATGTTTTCATTTATTTACAAGAAATAAAAGCCCCAAAACTGAAGTAATGATGTAGTGGTGGTAGTGGGTTTACATGTGTTAGTTAGTGTATCTCTAATAAACGCCCCTCTAGAGGGGGCTTCTACTCGTTTATTGAAAAGTCTCCTGAAAAAGGGGACGTTTTTTCGAGGGGGACATTTAAAAGAAGGGGGTGATTAATCGACATTACGGTACCCCAAAACAGCCAAATTCTTTAAACATTAATATCTCAAGAACTAAGAAAGCTACTAACCTTTGCATGAAGGTCAGGATCGACAATCGCCAGTCTCATGCCTCACAACAAATTTCGACCCATCAGGGACGGCGCCACGGATTTCAATGTGGGGCGGGGGTGCATATGAAATCTGGGGGGGCCTATGACGTACGACAGTGAACTGATAAGTGAATATAATTAAAAGAATCTTAAAATGTCGAAAAAGTGGTGGGGGGGGGGCAAGGCCTCCCCCCCGGATCCCCCAGCGGCGCCGTGCCTGTCCATACCTTGAGGTCCTTTTCCCCAGGGGTAAAACCCTGTTCTAAAAGTTCAGATTTTCCCAATTAACTTTCCAAAATTTTTTCAAATAACTTGAAACTCACATAGTTGTTCTCCTTAAAATTGCACGTCTCACAATCTATAGTTTGTTAGGGTCTGACAATTCGTCGCCCCCTTTGAATCTTTGCCCCAAATCTTTAAAATCCAATTTTGAGAAAAATTAAGACAGCTAGATATTACCACAAAGACTAGCCTCACACCAAAGTTCGAAATTTTTCATAAAATATTTTGGCTATTAGAGAGAGGTCTGCAGAACTGCACTGCCTTTTCTTTTGTCCTGGTCATCTGATGGCATCTTGGAGACGTAAGTAGCATTGGTTTTATGTAAGAAGTTGGAAAATGCAAGACGTGCACTATACCTGCTAACTGAACACCAACGCCGTAGCAGTCTTTTTTCGTCATTTTGTTTTCTCCTGCGGATATCATGCTCATGGCGTCTCTTGTTATACATTATTCTGACAACAAACTCTGGGTTTGACCTTATATCGCATTTTGCAGGCTATCCGTTCGTTGTTTAATGGTAGTGTTATCCTTGTACTCGAAAGACAATACTGCCGGCCATCTAAAAAGTAGCCTTGAACACACGCATTATGAATGCTCTTTTCCACTGCTAGTTGTGGAATATTGACCAAATACCAAAAAAACAAGGCCTGTCACTGCTTTTTAAAATTCTGAGTCCATGAATTCTGAAGAAAATATGCTGCTGCCATCAACTATCTAGCCTGGGTACCAAGCTGCCATCAACTATTTAGCCTGGGTACCAAGCTGCCATCAACTATCTAGCCTGTGTACCAAACTGCCATCAACTATTTAGCCTGTGTACCAAGCTGCCATCAACTATTTAGCCTGGGTACCAAGCTGCCATCAACTATCTAGCCTGTGTACCAAGCTGCCATCAACTATCTAGCCTGTGTACCAAGCTGCCATCAACTATCTAGCCTGTGTACCAAACTGCTATCAACTATTTAACCTGTGTACCAAGCGCTGACTCAATGTCGACAACCAACTCGTAGGGCTCGTACCGCAGTGGCGAAATAGAGCGAAAGGAAAATCAGCTTGGCATCAAGACTATCAACTATCACAAACATCAACCCAAAACTACAAATTGCCGCAGAAATAAAAATAAGAAATTTGGGTTGAGGTTTGCGATAGTTGATAGCCTGGATACAAAGCTGATTTTCTTTTCGCTTGATTTTGCTACAGAGGTAAGAGCAGAAACTTTATTTTTAGTGTTTAGGTGAACTTTCACGACGAAATGAAAAGGAGGTGAAAAATAAAACGGAATACGGACGAAATAGCTCTGTGAAAAGCACCGATGCAGCATAAATTTTTAGATGCGGGCGCTTACACATATCAGATTATCAACTTAACATGGCCAAATCTGGTCTCTTTATCTACACTAACGAGTTAAAGAGGAGTTTTGAGTTTAGGGTTACGAATATAGAAAACAGAGCAAAACTTTTTCAGACTATCCCAGCCAAAATATATCGCCGTGCATGCGTGTTTTGCAACTATCAAGTCCCAAATCAGGGCGGGTGAGCGGGTCTTGCTTGAGAGACTTACTACTTCTGACTTTTGAAAAATCATGTTTTGGCATTTTTACGGTATCTGCAGGGTATGGTAGAGCTTGCTGTGGGGCGTGACGTGCGATTTTTAATTTTTTCTGGTAATTTAGGGAACAAAAGGCGTGGCATTCGGTCTACGTGCGTAAACTGCTGGAAACTGCACTGAGACCGTGAACAGAAGTTGATAAACACCAGGAAAAAATTCTTGAAGCGCTTGCAATTCAAAGTGCTTTTACAGGCAAAAGTCGTAAAAAGTACATTTTTGATTTTGGTTGAAAAAGCCTTTGTGCCAAATATTTTGTCCGGGATTGTAGCAGTGTCTGATTGTAGATAACGAATTTACGCTCTCTAAGGCAGACAAGCAAAAAATTAGCTCGCCTGTAGCTCGTCAGTGTGCCAAACCGCACTATTTGCTCAGCAGTCAGCTGGGCATTTCATCTGTTCTTTGAGGATGTTTTACTTGTAATTCTTTGTTTGATTGGGCATTAGAACTTTTTCCTTCGTAATTTTAGCTGTGATTGCGAAGGTGCGTACCCTGTGGCCATCCCATAATTCATTGCAGGATGACGATTTGCGAGAAAGATCTACTCTCCCTTGTTTTGTTTTATCTTTGGCTTTTGTTTTGCATGTTTCTGCTAAGTTGAAATGATGCGCTGTATATTTTCCATTAGCTGCTTGTTGGAAAGAATAAACCAGTTCCTACAATAAAGATTAAACCTGTTCCTACAACAAAAAAAAGTACATATTGTAATCGATTCCAGGAAATATAATTCCTATAAATGTAGAATAAATCATCAGCATACTGCATAAGTGACTTACCATGAAAGGATTGAAAAAAATATCCAGTCTTCTTCTCGGTTTTTTTTCACTCGTCTGTCTTGTAGCAAGGGTTGTTCACGTGTATATATTACAAATAACATACTAAATGCGTTCGATCCTTCTCTTATCTCTCCAACCTCACGTGGCGAGAACTTCATTTACGCATAAATGCCATCGGTTTACATTTCTGCGCGTTTTCCAGTCGTAAGAATATTCATCTTATCTTGGGTTTTTCTGGCTGTAATTCGCTCGAACTAAAAGCATTAGATTTATGTTTGCCAGTAAATGGCTGCAAGACGCCTGATCGGCCTGATGCAATTTTGTATATGTGCCTGAACTCGTGCAGGTGCCCTGCAGCTATAATTTGATTAGAATGTGGGAGGTGGGGGCACCATACTTGAGAAAGGCACCAGGATCAGTTAATCGTGTTTTGAATTTCTCGTTACGGTAATGGAAATTTGGTGCTTTCAGAACCAATAAATTGGAGCTGCGGTGCAGGAAGAACTGAGTTTTAGTCACGAGGTCTGAGACCCAAAATATTTAAAATAGGTTTACATTCACTGTAAAACATTAGGTACGCAAATCAATTTTTATTGTCCGGTTTTCAGGTTTTCCAAATGAGGAACCTATCCCCCTCCATTTTATCGGAATCTCCCTGCCCCCTT
>JAOBRC010577676.1:0-11073 GCA_027575255.1 Scolionema suvaense
TGTAGATCTGCAAAACGATCGATCAAAAAATTATAAAATTTCTGTTAAAATTTTTCAGTGTGCGGCCTGGCATGTTGTGAAAGCTATACCTAGTGTTTAGTAGTCGACGTTTCCTAACTTTTGGGAGGCTGTACTGGTCGGTTTCTGATAAACGAGTTTCTTATAAAAAAATGTGAACCTATAGCTACCACGAACGCAAATATCGTAAACATATTCTTATTGCAAATGCTTTCAATAAAATAAATTATTCATGCCTAACTTTTCCTCTAAGAATGAGATCCGACTACAGGCTGCAATTTTTGGAGATACAATATGCCCTCTCAGTTATGAGGTATCTCTGACTACGGAGATAAGATATGCTCTTCTCAATTGAGAGTTATCTACAAGCTATATGTAACGGTTGAATTGGCTACGAAAACCCGGCGAAACGGATAGTAAAGAGCTCACCCTGCGGGCAGGTCAATAAAGATGGTTAACATTAGATTCACACCAACATTTATTTAAAGAAATAAGGAATGCCTTCTTCAAGTATTTAGGCTTTAATCCTCGGAAAAGCAAACATTTTTCTTTTCTCAACTAATCACATAATTCTGCAAAATCCTTAAAAATCACGTTCAAGTCGGAAACATTTGTACCGCAAATCACACGGTTTATCACACACTAATTCACCAATATTTGTCCACCAAGCAATTTGTAAGAGTGAGGTGTCAATTAGGTATCAGAGAAAACGCCCAGAGTTTAGTCACTTCGTGCAGTAAACATACGGCCTCAGACAATTTTTTTAATGCTGAGCCATTTCTAACTTTCCAAAGATGGTCCAGATCCAAGCCCATGGCATGGGATAGCAAGAACAGAACATGACCAAAAACGATAACATGCGTCAAAAATGTTAGATCATTATTACCGGGCATAATGCCTGTTAAGACACCTTCCATGGGAGAGGAAACGTGCTCTGAAAGGCAAGCATTTAGTTCGAACGACAAATATGCCGTTCAAGGTATGAAAAAGAGCTAGTTTCAAGCGCTGTTATAAATCCTTGTATATAACGTAAATCCAAGTGAGGGTAGAATTAAAAACCAGGTAATAGGGTAAATTAAACGCATTCACTTTTAAGAATCAAATAAAACAACAAGTAAAACGTAAAATATTTTACAATTATATTTTTATACAATTACACTTCCCGTAGTATAGAAAACCAACCTCGCCAAAGAACGGTTGAAAAGAGCAAGAGCTCTATATCGAAGAGACAAAGTAGAGAAAAACAACTACTTGCACAAAGAAAATACACGCTATGCGAGCGTACAAACAAGACAACAAGAACAAAAAGAACTAATGTCGGAAAGAACATGGAGGCATCGCGCTAAATCTTGAAATAGCTTCCATTTTAAAATCTCCGTTAAGAAAGCATCTCTCTGACCACCAATCGATGAACGTGACTCAACATATTTTCTCAGGAGCTTTTCAAATTTATGGACAAATTCTTTCAACTTCCCTACGCGAAATGATGGCACAAAACTGAGCTCATGAACGAAAGGGAATCTCTCCCAATTTAAACTTACAATCAGTTTCACAAGCTTGAATCTATATTGGGGGATCTTATACAATATAAATAGAAACTGACCATGCATCAGACACAGAATGGAAGTGTGGTATAATCAAGCGATAGACGATATTCAAGACAGAAACGTTGTAAACACAAAAAATTTTCATATAGAATCCAAGTAACAACAGAATCAAATAACTGAACAAATCAAGCAGGGAAATCGAAGTTTTCAGCTGCCTTATACACAAACAACCTAACTTTTATTCAAGATAAAAGACGAAAACGCCAGCTTAACGTGTTTTCTTACATGACTTTTCCTTGACATGTGTTCCTACATTTCATAACATTAACACCACTCACTGGTCTAAAGGCATCACTCTTTTTTACAACGTTCCCTTTCCTCAATATTTCGACCCGTGAAACGTCGACCAGAAAAGTTCAATCCAAGGCACTTAAACACACAAATTGCTGTCGGCGTCATTGAAAAGAGTTTCATAATGAAAGAACCACGCACCAACTGATCAACGCTATACGTTCACATAACGTGAAGAAAGCAAATAAAGTGGACAACTAAAAGAAGAAAAATGTGCAAAAACACACCCGTGGTCAAGTGAATGATCTTTAACAGAAAGCGCACAGGTCGAGCCAGCTACACTTCAAATCCACGTGTTTAACTTTACATAGCGTTCGTTCTACCAGAAAACAACACTGATGAATGAGATGAGTAGAATAAGACATTCGTTACCTATTTCAGACGAAACGGTGCATTGTCATTAATATCATTTCTTCGACGAAGAAGCTGCCTGCGCCCCAGCTCCTTGTTGACGTGCGGCTTCTGCTTTCCGTTCTTCCGCTTGACGTTGTTTCTCCCTCATCTTATTCGCGTCGCTGCAGAGAAAAACCAAATATTCTCATGTTAGCACAAAAAGAGGAAAAAGTCAACTGGTTTAACGATCGCCATGCTGGCAATCTCAGCTCGCTGCATGGCAATAATGTCTATCCAAGATCTTTTGCTTTTTGGTATGGGGGAGCTGCAGAAAACATAGTTTTCAATCAAATCGACAACGATTGGTAGAATTCAAGTGGTCTTATTGAAAACTACTAATCCGATTAGTAGTTGCATGAATGCAGTGTAATTCTGCTCCGAATCAGAAAAATATCCATGTGCACTGGAGTGCCGTCATGTAGCTACAATGTATTGATGCATAGGTGATCAGGTTTTTTTACCTGCATTACAGACGCCAGCATGGCTATGATGGCATTTAGTGACAACTATATCAAGTTTTAACCCTATTCTGCCTGACGGAGATGAGTGGTCACAGGCTGAAGATCAGCCGTCAACCATCACTTAACTAATTTGATCTGTCCAAAATGGGGCCAAATATCATGTGAACGAATGGCCTTGTTTCAGGGATCTGCAACTTTTTTCAGACGCGATCTGTGAAAGCATGCAGCTTTCCTATTGTAAAACCATGCAGCTTTCCTATTGTGATAGCATGCAGCTTTCCTATTGTGAAAACATGCAGCTTTCCTATTGTGAAAGCATGCAGCTTTCCTATTGTGAAAACATGCAGCTTTCCTATTGTGAAAACATGCAGCTTTCTATTGTGAAAACATGCAGCTTTCCTATTGTGAAAACATGCAGCTTTCCTATTGTGAAAGCATGCAGCTTTCCTATTGTGAAAACAAACAAGAACAAGTCGCAGAATCAGCGAACTTCCGCAAATTTGATCGCGTATCACTATGTCAAACCATGTAGAGGAACAGCGACAAGCAACAAATGGTTTACAAAACATACAATCATGAACAAAACAAACAAGGCTACTAATATAAAGTGCCATAAAAATAACTCCCATAGCCTGCTCCCAGACCTAGCGCACTTTACCCGTTTGTGAGAGAAGCTGAATTTCTCGAGTGGTTTGTGAGCAGGCTATAACTCCCAAAGCTTTTTTCTGATATGATACAAGATCAATAGAATAGCTACAATTGCTGTTAAAGGAACAGTGTCCTATAGGCATCTGAAAATAAATGTTAACATTTTTCAACGTAAAATTAACCACAATACGGGGCGTATATTTTCATAACTCAATCTTCATGTAATCTGTACGCTTTTTGGTAAATTGAAATTACTGTAATGCCTCGAGTAAGTGCCCAGGCGCTTGTTTAATTTTTAAGGATCCAGTGTCATGCCTCGAATAAGCGCCCAGGCGCTCGTTTAATTTTTAAGGATCCAGTGTTAGCGCTTGTTTGAGGGAGCGCTTATTTAATTAATACAATCCCGGTCAAAATATGTTGGCACGCATGAGCGGTTTTGCCATGTTCCGTACCGCGAGTAAATGAAAATAGGTCGACAAGTACAGAGCCGCAAATCAGGGACGGAGGGTGGGTTTTGCAGTTAGACTTACTGGTTCTGACCTTTCGAAAAATCATGTTTTGGCATTTCTAAGGTATGGTGCAGGGTGTGGTAGGGCTTGTTTGAGGGCGTGGCTTGGGATTTTTAATTTTTTCAGGTAATTTAGAGAACGAAGGGCGTGGAATTCGATCAACTAGCGTAAATTGCTAGAAACTGCCCTGACGCTGCGCTGTCCTAAGAGTAAACGCAGTATCATACTGTAGAGAGAGGTTGCTAAACACCTGCAAATATTTTCTTGAAGCACTTGCGATTTAAAGTGCTTTTACAAGCAAAAGTGGTAAAACGTGCATTTTTGATTTTGGCTGAAAAAAAAGCCTTTTGCGCCAAAATTTTGTCCAGGATTGTAGATACAGAACTTATCTAAGAAACTTAAAAGTTCCCATGTTATCACGATGTAAAGGAACAAAATAGGATTAAAAGCTAAAACAAGAGTCCTGACTGACTTTTCAATAACATTCTTTTCAAAAATTCGAATAAGCGCCAGTTTCCAAAGGTTGAAGGATGAGCGCTTATTTGAAAGGTGGGCGCTTATTTGAAGGGTGGGGGCTTATTCGAGGGGGGTGCTTATTCACTAATTTCACTTATAGGGTGAGGGCTTATTCGAGAAGGGGGAGGGGGATTTGAGGCATTACGGAACCCCTGAGAAAGCAATAAATAATTCGCGCTCAATGGAAATCCCCCGGTTTCTCCCTCTCTGCCTCTCTGGTATGGAGTTTGTTCGCTTTCGGTGTGATGTATAGGAACGACTATTTCTAGTCTAGGGTGGATAACGAAATTCAAGACTTGAGCATCAAGGTGAATATATCTTTTGATAGGCAGTACATATGGCCAAAATACTTTAGGTTTAGTGTCCTAGTGGCAATGCTGTTACTTTTCATAAATAATCTCAAAATTTTTAATTTTAACAGCTCTATCGGATTCTGTCCACCACCAATTACACCAACAATGGTAAAAAAAGAAGAGTCGTAGAAATACTTTCAGTACACTCCACAAAAAGCTATTCATTTTTTATTACATAAACTAGAACAACAGACTGCACGGATCCAGAACAATTTAAAAAAAAAAAAACAGCTGAAAATGAAAATTTTACTAGTTTCAAGGTGAACGCGACATGGTTGATGACATAAAACACTGAAGGAAAATTCTTACCATCGTAAACCCTTAACCCTACATAGCCTGGAGGGGGTGGGGCAATTGCCCCCGCACCCTGGTAGTTTTTCTGCTGACAAACAACGAGCAGATTTTACGTGCTGATATATGCTGACAATTCACATAATTTATCGAGACATCATCTGAACTGAAACTTCCAAATTTTGGGTCAAGTACCATTGTTCTATTGTGCTTTTGTTAAAGGCAATTGGAAATGGTCATACATGTCCAAGGTGTCAATAACCCATATTTTGCCTACAAACTTCCGCACTGACCCAGGGTAGAACCCTGAGTAAAAAATTAGTGAATAAAAATGCAAGCTCTGGCATTAATTAGCATAATTACATCATTTCAGATTGGCCCACTCAAATTACACATTCCTATTGCCTCAAAACAAAAACATTGTGCATAGAGACAATAGTACAATGGCACGAGCCCATGGGGTATTTTGAAGAGTTCTTACCAAGGACTTCCTACCCTTCAAGTTTCATGGCCATAGCATGTGCTGTTCCAGAAATAAATTGGCCATCCCCAGTCTATATACCTCCTCAAAAATCCCAGGCTAGGTAGGGCTAAAAATAGCCATTTTGGATGTAAACTGCCACCCACAAGCTGAACAAGAGTTATCCAGATATGTGATGCATGATTCATAACATGGGTACGTGCCCTAAAATTTATACCACAATTTACAAGAAACTAATGAAACAGTATTAAAATATTTTTAAAAAACCTTTTAATGATCTTTTCTGGGCGTAAATTATCAACCAACAAGCGAACTGGAGTTTTCCTAGATATGAGACAAGGTTGATAACATAAATGCTATTGTTCTGAAGTTTTACGCCATAAATTACAAAGAGGTAACGAACCAACCTTCAAATACACTCTTTCTTTTCCCATAAGCATAGGATAAATTTTGCTAAGGCTAAATATACCTAAGTTTTTTGAGATTTGAGCTTCAAAATATGCTCAGTAGTAGTATGTAGTATATTTAATCCATTTACGTCTAAATTTACTCCAACGATTTGAAGACCAGCTTTCCGAATGCCAAACTTTCGAACATCACATTTTCAGAATAATACAGCTCAGGTGTTCATGAAAAAATTGTTATTATCCATTTACATGCCTACTTTCAACTAAATTCTCTGACATTATGAAGTACCGTAAATCCTAGAACTAGAATAAGGGCTTATATATTTTTGCTTTTTTAGGTGGAGGGATTATTCGAGTGGGGGCTTATTAAAAAAACTCTGAATTTTGAAGTCAGGGAAATAAAATCAGTTAGGTTATAGTGTAGTTTAACACAGGAGTGTCTTTTTCTTTCAATATCCTGATGTCATAGTTTCTGTGTGCAAAGCGTTTAAAATGAGAAACATTCTGTTCGTCCGCACTTTCGGTAAGAATGAACATGTTCCAGGGTGGCTTATTGCAGACAAGGGTCTAGAGACTCAAATAAGAGTGACATGGCAATGCATCTAGTCCAAATCGAATTAGTCCCCATGGGGGCTTATTCGAGGAGGGGTCTTATAAAGAATCTTTGGCTTTTAAGGGGGGCTTGTTAAATGTATTCGGTTTTTATGTGAGGGCTTCTTCGAGGGCTGGGGGGCAATTCGAGGATCTTCGGTGGGCTAGATACACATAGTTTACGAGGCTGAAGGAATGATAGTCGAATTTTCTAAGGCTCGAGATATGCTAAGCATTATGCCTAATTTTTCAAGGTTCCCAGCTTAAGTATACTTACAAGCGTTACACATAAAAAAAGAGTGTATTTAGAAAAACAAAAAAAACAAAATAGTCTTCTGTAGGCACAAATCAAACCCTGCAAAAAATATAGGATGCAGCACATACTTCCTTGGTGGATAGTAGAATGAAGCCTAAAATCTTTGGTGGTCAATAGGAAGCCGAACAACATTACTGCTAATTCCTGCGCAGCGCTTAATCAAGGATTGCTTTTGGTAAGTGTTTGAGAATGATCCTACAATTTATTGACCGTGCGCATTGATGGTTAATGGTACATATAGGGCATGAGAACTTCTATGAAATTTATAACTATATCAACACTCACTCTTCCTTCCTTTTCTGAAAGTCCTTGCCACTCCCTTTTGACTTGGCTTGTTCTTGCTGTTTCTTTGCATTTTTGGCACGGGCCAACTCCCTCTGATTTCCACCTAAACAAGAAATAAATACAATAACTAGCATTAAATACCAACAGCAAATCAGAAACATGGCAGAACACTATCTGCTGAAAATTGCTCAGTTGCAGGTGATGAATCATGTCATCAGCAACACTCTCAGGGAAAGAGCTGAACCCCATATATACTCCCAAAAGACTTGATGAAGCTACCCTTGAAGAAGCAGAACCGTAAATATGTGTATTATTGACACAGGTAACACCAACTCAAAAAACACTAACTGTAGTTCAGCCACACATCTGCAAAAATCGCTGAAATTCCAAACAGGAGACAGTAAAAGCATATATTTGAGACCTATAGCTACAGAATAGGGGAATGGTATTCTAGAGAATAACACACTTGTAGTGATTGGTATCAAGATTCTGCAAAGTTTCAGCAAAATTGAATCACAACTCAAACTCTAAACATACGGAACAGAATTCTGGCTGGCGGTATGGGACAGTTGTATGGTGCTCGTCAGGAACACGTCGGTTGCTACTGTGAAGTACTTGTGTGATTCTCAGTTTGTCAGTCTGTTTAAGTGACCCGTGCATCGTGGCTCTTGCTACGAATGGGAGTAATATACTAGTCTAAAAGAGGCAGTATTCGATAGGGTTCTGAAAATAAATGGTAATACTTTGAGCAAAACTAGTTTTTGAACTCTCATCCTCAACGAATGAAACTTCACTCTCGAACTGCAGAATGCACTATCATGAAATTTGATCTGTGTGGTGACAGTACATTGCACTATGTAACAATGCTTAGTAAAATTCTAGAAGAACAAGGTTCCTTTAAAAAAGAAAATATAAACAATAATGAGCCCGTAAAATGAATGGCTGAAGTTTTTTCAATCGAAATCTTCATCAGGGCAAAACAATTATAACAATGCTTGTTTGAAGGGCCAAAGAAACAACTCAGTTTTCAAAATATGCCTAATCATGCAATGAAACACAGTTTAAGGCTGTAATCGCAGCAATGTTGAGAATCATCTAGATACAAATTAGAAACAGAAAGAGGACGACAAGGATCCAAGTACAGTTTTTCTGGTTTAGGTTTTTCAGAACTATATTTCTTTGATCAACCAAACTCAATAATTTTTTCTGGGCTCAACGGCTAGAAAACGCAAGATACACAAAACAAATTACACCAGGCACAATATACTGGGAGACATGAATTGATCTAATAACACTTACGAGTCATGATAGCTGGGTCAGAAGTCACTTCCACAAGTTAACTAAAAATTCTGCTCCCAGATATGACCTAAAAGATAAAAATACTCTAAGTACCAAAAAGTATATCATTCAGACAATTTAGTTAGAAGTGCACACCTAGAAAACGTGAATGAGATGTGATACTTGACACTATGAGGTGATCTTCCATGTAACGATTCAAAACCCCAATAGACATACCTGTAAAGTGGAACATGCCCAGTTCTGTAAAGCATACCCGCAGCCCAAGGACAGTACATACTAAAAACAGGGGTGGATCCATGGATCACAAGGGGGCAGTGGCACCAGTCAGATTTTTCCTACGGCTGCAGTCAGTTGAATGTAGGATCATCATCGAACGTGTGCACTGCAAAACTCAAAGGTGATAATGAAGCATCAATATTGATTATTTGCTCATAACTATCCAATTTTCTCAGTTCCAAGAATTTATCACCAACTAAAACCAGTTGTCTGCTGATTACTTCAACCCCTTAGCAATTCTTCTTCCGCGGTTAAGAACAGTCTTCTATTGAATTTTGCATCTCTGTTTCCCTCTTCTACGGATAACAGGAATGGCATAGAATGGAACTTGTATACACATCAGACGCCATTGCACTGCTCAATCTCTTTATCTGCTTTGCTAAAAAGAGAAGGACGACGCCTCACGATAAATAATTGCTTGCAGAAGTTCCGCCGAATGAAGTACTTAATAATTTGTTTCTGTCTTTCTTGTTCTGGAGAATAATTCTCTTAGAGATCGCACAAGGGACATTGCCTAACATGTCGGTTTTAAGCGCAGTCTTTGAGCATGATCAAACAAATCTATCTGTTACGGATATGCGTCCACACAAAAACCGTATATCTCAAATCGATTAGTCTGAGAAGCGCACAGTCTCTGAGGACGCTCAAATATGGTTGATGCATCCATACAAGAAATGCTCAACTCAAAGCCAGTAAAGCACAAAGCAGAGTAGCTGCAACGACTATGGTCATAGCATGGTTTGGCACCATGGCTAAGATCTCTGGATGCCTGGTTTGGAGTTTGGGGTGAAACAGTGATCAACGATAATCAAAAAACCAATAATCACCGCATTGCGCATCGCCGTTTTGTTGGCAAATTCAACGATGATCCTACATGTAACTAACTGCGGCCTAATGACCATACTAACTCTTCAACTTCACGCTTTCAGGCGCGGATTTAGAGTATTTCTACCGTTTCCGGAAAGTAGTCGTGTACGTATTTCCCTTTTTCATATCAATCAATCATCACCCTCTGTTTCAAGACAGTTTTGCTCTTACTTTATCGGGAACTCCTCTAATGAATTAATAAGCGTCCTTATTAACAAGAATTGAACACATGAGTTCGCAAGGAAGCCTCTGTGCTGGTTGATAAGCTTCGAAGACGCGTGCGTTGTTGCATCAGATTTCAACAAAAAACCGTCAATCATTCGACACACCGACTAACACTGGCTGATATGTAAATGCAAGAAGAACGACGCTCATTAGCATTCACTATTCGTGTCTAAGTCTCAGAAACTGCCTTGAACTCCTCGCAAATGAGTTTTCGCCCAGAAATTCTATTCTTAGTTTCCTCAGCAAAGTATTGGTTTCACACAGTAAATAGTCAGAATCGAAACGAAGAAATCGAAAAGAGTATCTGTTCGTGCAGATCCCCCACTCAAGTAAATGCTCAATACAGGTTTTAATTCGGTGTACGCAGGAATCAAGCGGTGTGCTGCGTTGAGAAAGAGTTTGGAAAGGTCTATCTCAGCATTTCATCGGTTAGCCCTATTTACACTATTTAAATAAGGAACAGGAATACAAGGCAAAACACAAATAGTGACCAGTGTTCAAATAAAATTACTTATGTTAGAATAGGGTGATGTGTTTGTTTCATAAAAATGTGCCATGTAAAATTGCATTGGAGCAATGCTTGTCTACACACATATTTGTGTAAAGAGCCTAACTTGGAATAGGTGGCTTTTGTCAATTTGGGACTAATAGTATATAAAATGAACAAAAGATTAAAATGTTGAACTTGTTTATAGCGAAACTAGCTTCCAAATAGCTTGATAGGCTAACCGTCTAGGACTCTGCCCCGGACCCGGCGAGGGGGGCTCACAACGCCCCCTGCAACCCTTTAGTTGCATAGCTCGCCAGCTAACCTGGCGAGAACATGTATCATTAACTCCTATTCACAGGAAACTAGTCACTAAATGCCCTGAATTCACGCCTGACTTCCCCATAGCTCCTAAAGCTGCACCATGAAGCAAGCATTCCTCAGTCACGACACAAGTCTTCTGCGTAGCCTGCTCTGAAATATTGCAACATAATCACGCGTCATTATCATGATAGATCGAAGTTATTTGCGTAGCGTGAAGCTATGTACAGAATCTATTTTTGTGTGAAGTGTTAGCTTCAACATTTTTTATCATATTCTGATCCTTAATGTTGCGAAGAGAAAGGTAAGATCATTGTTATCTTATTATTGCGTAAGAGGATAGGTCTTGCTCAGCGTTTCGCAGTTAGTTTGCTTTTTAAGCAATTATGTTGCTGGAGCAGGTTTGAGGTCACTGACTTAATATGATACCT
>JAOBRC010577787.1:0-11073 GCA_027575255.1 Scolionema suvaense
GTCAAAATAAGGAGCAGGGGGTCCCAGAATTTGACAAAATTAATTAACTTCCCCCCCCCCATTTATTATGGAACTTAGAGTAATTGGAGATGTCTGCTAATTGAAAAGCTCAACATTTTTACCTAATTTTCTACAATTTTGTTACATCATGTAAGTACGATGCCACTATTATTTAAAGTGCTTGCAAAAGAGTGAATTTTGATGATTAGAAATCCCAGAAATATTCCGTTTTCTTGGGCACCACGAATTGGTGAAATGAACTCGGCCATGAATATACCGTTTTCTTGGGCACCACGAATTGGTGAAATGAACTCGCCAATGAAGCTGTGGCACCTTCAAAATAAATAAACGCTTAAAAACTGACGATTTTGGTGGTTTTCTTGCCTGTTAATCGAAGAGCAAAAATGACTAAGTATGTCTGTTAATTGGAGCTGTCTGCTAACTAGAGTGTCTGTTAATTGGAGCTGTCTGCTAACTAGAGTGTCTGTTAATTGGAGCTGTCTGCTAACTAGCGTGTCTGTTAATTGGAGCTGTCTGTTAACTAGAGTTTCCGTTAATTGGAGTTGTCTGCTAACTAGAGTGTCTGTTAATTGGAGCTGTCTGCTAACTAGAGTGTCTGTTAATTGGAGATTATACTGTGCTACAAACATGTAGCCCTTAACCCCCCTATTTGCACTGGGGGGGGTAAAATTACCACCCTGGCAAACGTTTTGCGATATTTCCTGAACGGCAAAAGCTTAAGGGCTGAAACTTGGTGACTTTTAATATAATTTTATAGGCTTTAAGATAAAAGAAGAACCATTTTGAAATTTTTGCGTCTTTCCAGTTTTTTGGGACATTTTGACATGTACCTGGAACAATTTTTACCCAAATTTTGACTTCCCGTTACTAAAAACACTATGAAGATGACAAAAATTGCGTGAATAGCCTATGTTAATAGAGAGTAATCATTATTTAGAGAAATTTAAAACAAGTTAGAAGAAAAAAAGCTTAAGTGGTTCAGATTTTATGGTCCAATGAAATTTTGGCCAATTTTTTTCGAAATTTTGCATACATAGGTGGACATTTTTGCTGACGTCAGCAAAATTCTAACTTTTTAGCAAACTCTTAGGCAATTTTCTAAAATTAAACATGTTTGTGCACCTTTGTGCCAATTTTCACGCTTTCACCATGCTTTGTTCAGAAATTAAGGTAGGGGGGTAGTTTTACCCACCCCCAGTTACGAACGTACTGTCCAAGGGCCCAGTGCAAATAGGGTTAAAAAATTGCTATGCTTTGGTATTCAGTGTGGAACTTTCAGTTCATTACATTCAATCAATTTGAATAATTTATTGCGTGAAACTTTCGCGGTTGGCTCCAGCTCAACTACGAAATTAAAATTAAGAATAAAATGCAAAAACAGCTTCATTGAAATGAAAAGTTCAGGGTTTTAAACCGTAAAAAGGTTTCTTTTATACATTTCTGACTATCCTTATGAAGCAAACGTGTATGCACTACAAGCAACACAACTCACATCAGCAGATAGAAAGCTTTTCGTTTTATTAACCTGTCGTGAGGACAGTGACGACGACGATGATGAGGTTTTTGAGTATGCAAAGAAAATTTGCTGACGCGTTTTGAAACTCGGCATAAGAATTATTAACTAAAGAAAATACAATAGAATTTTCCCCTATATATGTATTACGTCTAGAATAACGCGGAATAACTTTCCGCCTTCGTTATGAGTAGTAAACATTTCAGAGTTATTCCATTTTGCCAGCGTAGTGCGACCAGGACCCTATTCAGTTCTACTTTCATCAACAACTTCTCATGCTGCGGCTGCCAGATAAAAAAGTCACAAAATGACCTGCTCACTCGTTCCAGCGGTGTGTCGGATAAGGTTCCCTGCTCAATTATTCATACCACTGCCGCCCTTGACCAGAATCCATATTACTGCTGGTCAAGTATACGTCGTAGAAAATCACTGTCTAGTGCAGCTGCTCGTTTTGGCGTATCTCGATGCCTCGATCGATGGTGATTCACTGATTCGAACGCTTTCCAACACATTTCACCGTAATTGGTTCATTCGTAGATTCGAACACCTCAGAACGATCTGCAGATGATTCGAACGTCGGGCTGGGAACCGCAAGTGGTTCACTCATGGATTTACAATTCCAGTCCATCTTCTCGGCTCCATCAAATAATGTTGTCGCCTCTATAGACGCACCTTGGCTAGATCCATCACCCTTCTATTTTGGTCTAACAGGTCTGAGTGATTTGTAGGAAATGTAGCACACCTTTCATCTTGATCTTTTCTTGATCCTTTGTTTGATAGCTCGCACTCGCACTATCCCTTGTCTGATCGTCTGAATTCTTCTCGTCTAGTTCTGCTTCTAGAGGATATAGCTTCTGCACCGGTCTCTGAGTAGTGGTGGTTCCCTGGACGACCACAAATTAAATGATTTGTAGTCACTGCTTCTATCTTTTGGTATGTCAGGGGTCGATCGTTTGCTATGCTCTGGATTTCCGTCAATATTATCTCAAGTTCTTCGTAAGACAGCTTGGCATTACCAAGTATCTTTTTCAGACATCGTTTCACCGATCGCATCATTCGCTCAAAGATGCCACCTTGCCACGGAGCTCGTGCCAAATTGAAACGCCAGTTGATTCCCCTATCTCGAAGAAATCTTCGAGTATCTTCCGAGTAAAACGTCCTTCGTTGTCGCTGATAATGTGATGTGGCACCCCAAGCCTTGCTATAGATCTTCTCGGAGCGCAGATGTATGCTTCTGCAGATTAATCAGGGACTAGCTCCAAGTGAACGGCTCTCGAAACTGTGCTGGTAAACACGGCAATATAAAGCTTTGAATTTGGCTTTGCTGTATGGTCTGAGGAAGAGTGGACCTGCGAAGGCGGTTCCAGTTGTATTGAAAGGATCAGCCACCATAGCTCGGAGCTGTGTAAGTGGCGGAAACGGCCGGGGTTGGTAGCAGCTGCCTTCTATTCGTCGACACGCAACACATGTGTAGACATGCTTCCTCACTACTTGACGGAGTCTTGGAATCCACAATCGATTTCCACCTCCATGGAAGGTTCTTGTATGGGTATCGGCTACAATTAATTTGCTCAAATATGGAAGTTGTGCACGACCATGGTCGTCTTCGAAAATTTCAAGTTGAAACTTCCATTTGTCATATCTTTCTTCATTCTGAAGATCAGCCTGAGCGATTCTGATCAATCTCAGTGCAGCTTGTAAGACCTCTTCTGTGCTGAGCTCACCAGCCAAGATATGATCGCTATCTCTTCTTGAAGCACACTTCAAGTTGTGTACAAATCGCAGTACTTAAGCAGTAATATTCCGTAGTCTAGTCAGAGTGATGTACTTCTCATATGCTATGCAGCTTGATTCCTCGGAACAAATCTGAAGAACAATCTCGTTAGCACATGTTGCTCTCTTTACTTCAACTCGCATCTCTTCCTCAACTTCTGGTATTATCTTCAATTCTTCTACAGTCTTCAATAATCTGATGGCCTCATCAACTACTCTGGACCCGACAGCCATAACTCGCACGCAGACGGATCTTGCACACGTCTAATCCTCTCGTGATGATGTCTGCTGGATTTTTTCCTCCTGGCACATGACTCCAGCTCTCTGGTTTCGCAGATTGTCTTATTTCAATACATCTGCTGCTTGAACTGCTTTTCTTTCCCTTTTATCCAGAACAACGCAGCCTTTGAGACACACCAATACTGCTCGCTATCCAATGGGACTAAAGTCGTAGTAGCATTCTTGACAGTCGACATCAACCTCGCCGATACTAAGCATCCAAGAAGCTCAAGGCGAGGAATTGTTTGCTTCTTCAGTGGTGCAACATGGCTTTTGGCGGCGAAGAACTTCACATTAACGCCATTTGAATCTTCCGTTCGTACGAAGATGACGGCACCGTAAGCCTTTTAGAAGCGTCACAAAATCCGTGCAGATGTGCTGAGGATACATTCTCTCGTCCATTCATATACCGTGGTATCTGTAGACACGTAAGGCATGTAACCATTCTCAAATTACCGCAGAATTATGACTACTTCTGCATCATATCGTCATCTAATGGTGCATCCCACTAGGTTTTCTGTCGGCACATATCTTGGAAGGCAACCTCATCGGAATTATTAGAGAACCAGTTACGCCAAGCGGGTCAAAATTGCTCGCAATAACTCGCAATAGTAATAGACATCTTTGCAGTTGCTTGAGTAAGCTTGTCGAATCGGAAACAAAAAGCATCATCAACCTTGTTCCAGACAATGCCCAGAACCTTTTGCTCGTTGCTGCCTTGCGGACTTTCTATCGATCTTGTAGAAACCTCGGCAAATGTAGGCTGCTCGTATCCACTTGTCTCGACTGTCTCAGGAACACATATCGACTCTTGCTCACGTACTCGTTTCATAACGTCTGTAGCTTTCGATACCCACTTCCTAAGATCGAATCCCGCGTCCTTCATGATAAATTTAGCAACTTCATAGCAACGTATAGTGGTCTCAACATAATCACCATCCGCTGACAAGTCATCATATTTTCGAAGGTGTTGCTGAATATTTGCGTCCAGATGGAACGGAGATGATGTTGCACCAAAGGCCACTCTGCATAAGCCCAACACAACTATCTCTGAATCATTTTCATCGCCATTCTTGAACCACAGAAGTTGCAGGAAATCGCGATCAGCAGGATCAATTTCAATGTTCAAGAAAGCTTGTTTTATGTCGGCAATCAATCAAACCTTGAAACATCTGAATCTCAGCAAGGTACCGAATATAATATTCGTGGAGGCACTGATTGAGTGAGGGACCACCACTTCTCGAGCTTGCATCAAAAACTATTCGTACCTTTGTAGTCTCTTTGTCGTATCGTATCACAGCATGATGAGGTAGATAATGCACGTCACCAGCTACTGGTCATTCCTCTACTACTTCTTCAAGCATGATGAGGTAGATAATGTACGTCACCAGCTACTGGTCATTCCTCTACTACTTCTTCATGGATTCCCTCCTTTAATTGACCCTGTATAATCTTGTCATACTCCTTCATGACGTCAGAGCTCTTCTCGAGTTTCTTTCTTAGTGACACAAGTCTTCCTCTACTTTGCTCGTAGTTGTCTGCGATGACATCATGATCCTTCTTCTGACGAAATGTTACTGAGTAGCGACTTCCCGTAAATCTTTCTTCGAACTGATCAAGAACGGTAGGTCCCTCTTCTTCTGCCATTATTTCGACTGAGTCTAACTTAATGTGCCGGGATCATTTCGTTCTTTTCATGCCGAACCTTGCTATCCCCGTCGTTGATATACTTACAGCGTTCTCTGGCTTCCAGTTCCGATTTAAAAACCTGTAGTAGCTCGTCTAGCCCCCAGGAATCGCCTGATGAATCAAATTTTCGACTAACAGTAAGAAGAATTTCTTCAGGTAGCTTGCACAGCACCACTGGAAAGAGAAGACAGCCATATCTGTCGGAACTTATAACGAGGGATTGTAGGCTTTGCACGTGATTTTCCACCATATCATACAACCGACGAATTTTTCGTGAGTCATCAGCATCAGATACGACTTGTAACCTCGACAGTGCATCCATATGGCTTGAAATTGTCAAGACCTTCTTTTCAAAACGTTCCTTTAATGTTTCAACAGCTCCGTCGTAATCTTCATTTGTTAAAGCCATGCCAATCGCATTTTTTGCTGAACCAGTTAGAAGAGATCTTAAGTAATTAAATTTATCAAGTTTCGACAAATCTTCACTCTTATGTATCACTGACTCAAAGGTGTCCCAGCATCCTTGCCACAACTTGGGATCTTCCGAAAAATTTCCCAATTCTATTTTCGGAAGCTTCACTCTCCCCTTTGCTTGTGAAAACGTGTGGGAAGATGACGCACTTGACGCAGTTCCATCGTTCACAACTCGCGATCTACTCAAGAACTTTTCCATCTGAAATACTGCTTTTGTTACTTCATCTAACAAATCACTGGCTTCTGCTATGTCTCTGTCTGCGTCTTCTTCTATGTCTAGGTGCTCTAATATTTCTTCATCTAGCGCCTATAGTACTTCTAACTGCAAAACACCTCTAATAGCTTGCATGTCTGTTTCTCTACTCCCTTCATTTTCCGAAAAAATGCTCTCAGAGGACTGTATTCTTCTTCCTAAATCTCTTCTATGGCCATTTCTTTTGTTCTTTACCGAATTCAAAGAAGCCAGTATTCTCTAACCACATTCGACTCAAAGTGGACCAATTGTTGTAAATTCGAATCTTGCAAACTATTTCTTGTTCAGCCACTCATAGACGTTATAACCCTTCAGAGTATGGACGGAATTGGAGGGGAGAGGGGGTGGAATCCTCCCCCAACATGTTCTTCTCGTCTAAAAATGTTTTGCCCGAAGCCCGCTTTCCATAAATTTATCTAGCTTTCATTTAAAACGAATTTGTTCATAATACCTATCATGGTTCTGGAGATATCAAATGTTTCCCGGCTGCTGCTGGAGAATTTCGCATAAGGCTGCCGAAAAAAAACCTGTTTCTGCACTGAGAAGTGCCCTGTCAATAATCATTTGTACCATCCAAATGCAATACACCGAGGACATTTTCAGCCCTGAAATAGTGTTATGAGATGTTCTTTATCTCTGCCAAGTTTTGTGGGTGTAGCACCTTTATTACTAACTGCTCGAAGTCCAAATCAGTTCTACTTTCACTTTAAAAATTAGATTAAAACTCACATAATTACCTGCTTACTCGTTCAAGTGATGTGTTGGATAAGTTATGCCCTGTTCAATTATTCACAGCAGCTTTATCACAAAATGTAAGCATCTGAACCACAAAATGTGACCATCTGAACCACAAAATGTGAGCATCTAAGCCACAAAATGTGACCATCTGAACCACAAAATGTGACCATCTGAACCACAAAAATGTGACCATCTGAACCACAACGTGCGACCATCTGAACCAAAAAATGTGACCATCTGAAACACAAAATAGTTCTGCTGTTCTTACCTTGTGCGCTTTATCAAATGGTTGTTATATGAAAAAATTAATTATTTTTTGCAGAACCTTTGCAATCACATGGAGTTGTTCAGTTGTTTAAATTCAACTCACCTCAGTAAAGAGGTTTGTTAAATATTAATGTCCTTTTATGTAAGAAAGAAATCTTTTCAAGAACGTCTATTGAGAGGAGGTTGAAGGGTTTTTACAGATCGAGACAATAAAGATCTAGTTATAGCTATCTTCAAAGAGAGCTAAACACTTTTCAAAGTATAAAGTATAGACATTACCTAACTTCCCTCTTTACTTGAAACAATAGTCCAGAAGTCTATGTGGTGCGTTCTTCACTCGTTCTGTTCATCGTTTCGTAGCTATGCCATCTTTCATACTCCTCGTCCTTGACATCAGTCTCCTCGTCCTGGATATCCATCACAACCTCTTCTTCGTCGCAACTCGTAACTGCGACGGGCTCTTCATTATCGACTCTGGAACTGCCTCCTTGTTCCAACTCCAGTAAGTACAACAGTTGTCAAATAGTATTTGAGGCAGGAACAAGTCCCTAGTTCATTGTCGACCCAAAACCTCTTCTTCAATAACACTACAGCTATAACACTATTAACCTAAACAAAGCATACAAATGTGAGAACAAACATAAGTTAAACAACAGCAACATATAAATAACAATAGTAAGCAAGTATACTCATAGTGGCACAAAACGCTTGATTGGTCATTACTGTTGGGAGACTCGCTCGAGCTTTCTACCAGGGTCGATTCTGTAATCTCGTCCTCCACGCTGGATGCGTTCTCAACACCAGACGATTCTGGCTTAACCGTTGTGTCGGAAAGTTGATCATTGTTATTTGTCGCCTCCTCTTGTAGTCCATGTTCCACCCTGGGTGATTTTAGCAAGCCTGGGGATATATCGATGCTTTCTACGGTCAGCCCTGAGACGGGCATGCCTGTAGTCGGTGGCGGTATACGCTTGAAGAGTGTACTGTGTCGGTTGACTGAATTTCCGTCCTTGAAAGCCGTGACGCGTTGGCCTCGAATGCTGTTGACACAGTAAGGAGTGCCACAGTACGGTGTATCACTTTCCTTCTGTGGTCGTTGTTGACACGTGACGTAGTCACCTACTCGTTCAGTCTTTCTGCGAGATCTCGTGAGCAAATGCAGGAGGATTTGGCTAACGAGCGGAGGGCAGTCTGGTGCAGTAGCACCGGCAATTGAACAGCACTTCGACAGGGCTGCGATCAGCTGTAGAATGTGGCGTCCTCTGTATGCTTGGAGAAGGCGTTGGAGCTCATGTTGCCAGTTTGCACTTTCCTGCGATGCTGTTTGCAGGACTTTCTTCAAATTACGCATGAAATGTTCCACGATGCCATTTGTCCAGGGTGCATGCGGTATATTACGTTCGTGTCAGCATCCGAGATAGCTGGCAAATTCTTTAAAAGCAGCACTGTTGTCTGAGCCTACGCATGTCGGAATCCAAAATTCCAAAAAGATACAATCGAGCGCTGGAAGAACTGATATTGAGTGAATGATCTCAACTGCTGGATATCGTGAGTATGAGAATGTATGCATGGGCTCTATCGATTGTGCCAAAAAGATCAATGTTGACCACGTGCCATGGTTGTGGTAGACGTGTGGAGGAATTTAGAGGCTCTTGTTGCATCGTGTCGGTAGCAGCCTGGCACGGGTAGCAGTGTGCAATCGCCGATTCAACCATCGTATCGATCCCGGGAAACCAGACAGTGCTGCACAAGAGCTGTTTAGTTTTGATTATGCCTTGATGCCCCTCATGTGCTGTTTGGATGGCTTTTAAGCGCAAATGTTCCTGTAGAACGATTCGATCTACCCGCAAGATGTGGCCTGCGTCGTCGTTTGATAGTTGGGGAAAGACTGATTTGTAGTAACGAAGATTGTGTAGCGCAGGGGCGATGTAACCTCTTTGCGTAGCTTGTACAATTTCGTCTGTGGACATAGCCATGGGAAGATCCGTTTTCTCGGATTGGCTTGAAAACGTTGGTTTGACTATCAGATTCGTTTCGCAGTGTGGATCAAAGTAAGCCATGGTTGTGTGGTGCTTGAGCAATTCCTTGAGGGAGCTCAAAGCTGGTGCACATTTTTCGTTCCAGACGAAAGGTTGGTCCTTGCATGTCAGTTGATGCAAGGGTGCTGCAACATTAGCATAGTTGGGTATAAATGGTGAACTGTAGTTGCTCATTCCTAGGAATGAGCGCAGTTCCTTTATGTTCGAAGGAGCCTTCATTGCACTCAAGGCTTTTATATAGTCAGGATCAGGTGACATACCACCTGCCGAGAAGATAACTCCAAAGAATTTGATGGTTGGTGCATTGAACTGGCACTTTCGCAGTCCCAGAGGCCCACTGTCAGCAAAACGTTGTAGGACTTTGATTAGTACCAAGTCATGCTCTCGTTGCGTTCGCCCAAAGACAATTATATCGTCATAGATATTTGCTGTATGTGGGATATCAGCCAGAGTGTTAGCCATCGTGAAAAACCCCTGCAGCAGAGTTTGTTCCAAAGTTCAAATTGTCGTAGCTCTGTGTGTATGTAGAAGACAGTCATGTAGCGTGAGGGAGGATCGAGCTCAAATTGATTATACCCGTGGTTCATGTCAAGTTTTGAGAACAATGAGGCACCATTCATTTTGTATCTCAGCTCTTTAAGAGTTGGAATTGCATGTCGTGTCCTCTTGATTGCTTTGTTGGCAGTCGTCTTACCTATGTTCATTCTGATTTGCGAAGGACCTGCTTTTGGTGTGATAACAACATTTGAGACCCAATCTGTTAGGCCTTCAACCCGTTCAATGATATCTTGGCTCTCTAATTCTTGCAGGAGGTGGCCTAATTTGACGCGATGCGCAAAAGGTATTCGTCTTTGGCCTTGTACCACAGGATCAATGTCGTGGTTAGTATGTAGATGGATTTGGCGGTATTAATGTTTACCGAAACCAGTGGATACTTCTGGAAACTGTTCGACCATTGCATGCATCTTATCTTTCGAGCTGGTGGTTCGGTTATGGAGTGCGGACTCAAGGTATACGGAGGTTGTTTCTGGGGTGCGATGCTTAGTCATTTCACGAAAGCTAGTGTTTTGCACGTCATACGTATGGTTGGTGGCACCACAGGGTGCGTGTTGTTTTTGATGTTCAATTTCGTTGACGTTGATGTAAAGTACGCCCAAGTCAAACGCAGTATATTTTTCCAATAGGCTGTACATGGCTGGCCCCTCGCAAACGTAAAGAGTGGCTCTGACGGTTCTATTAGCTGCTGTCACATCGGCTTCAAAGACCCCTCGCACAGGTATGGATTGTGAGCTATACGGGTTACGTTTAGCAGTTGTTTGACTCAGAGCTATATCGGATAGGTATTTGTGTGAATATGTGATGTGGTATAACGTTTGCATCTGCTCCTGAGTCAACTTGAATGTTCTGTTGCTGTTTATTGATGTGTACAGCGATTTGGGTAGACGGATACTCTTGGCTGCAGCCTCCAAGGGTCACAGTATCCAATGGTGTGAATACCGTGGGACATCCTGAGCGGTGCCCTGGTTGCGAGTGGTTGCTTCCTTGGCGGTGACAGCATGAATTGTTTTGCTTTCATAAACTTTGGCGAAATGGTTTCTTTTGCCACAATTATTGCAGGTGGTTGCACGGGTTTTGCAGCTGGATCCGTTATGAGGAGTGTGTTAGCCACAGTATCTATACAGCTCCACGGTGTTTGTTGACTTTGGAGAGAATCATCGCTGTATGAGACGTAATCCTTTTTGTTTGGCATATCGGGCAAGTTGGTTGACGTCCAGATTATTATTATTATTAACACATTATTTAACGTTGGCATCATAAAATCATATATATACAATAGTTACAACCAGCGTGTAAAACTAAAATCAATATATCAAATTCAAATGAAAATTTAAAGGAACTTTGCCTCAAAAATTTTTATGGCCATTTTCCACAGGAAAAGGCCTCTCAAATCGGGATAAGGTACTTTAAAAATACCAAAGATTACTTTTGCAGACTTAGGAGGCTTCAAAGTTTTATTCATTGAGTAC